>JAUMHM010043061.1:0-15437 GCA_032362435.1 Melikaiella ostensackeni
GCCTACAAAAAATGGTATTCTGAGGAAGATGCCATACTAACAATATGTGCATATTATGTATCATTGAGTACTTTATTTACATTGTCTCTAATCTTATGATTTTTTACAGATACTTTTGATTGCAAATATATTTAATATACTATTATCCTGGTGTCTATCATAAATATAATAATGTGCTCTAAAGGATGTATATAATTTGAGATGTAGTATTTGTTTTCAATAAAAATTAAATCTCATATTTTAATATTTTTAAAATTTCACTATCTTATTATTATCTTCTTAGAATAAACTCTGAATCTTGATGTTTCAGACTAAAGAATTTCTATTTAGTTGCCTAAAATCTATTGGCATTCTTCGAACAGATGATTTTTATGAGGGTTTAAGACTGGTTATTCTCTCTCTCTCTCAAAAAAAAACGTTTTTTTTGTCTATGTGGTTATATAGACGATCAGTCGTAGTAATGCTCTCCTCCAGTGTAGTCTGTTAAATTTTCTGCGCGTGTGAAGAATTTTATTATAATTTGAAAATAAAAAAATATTTATGGTAAAAAAAATTTGGTTTATGTTTTTATTTTTAAAAAAGAAAAATAAATTAAAATGAAATTTACAAAGAATTTTGAGAAATCATTGAAATTTTTGTTTAACTAGTATTGTGGTTAAGTGTTTGCCGAACTTTGGAATGTACAATTTTGGATATTAGACGCGGGAAGTTCTATTTAAAAATTACTTTATCTTTCCTTAATTTCATGTTTTTGCTCATATAATTCTCAATACAATTGATTTGGAAAAAATTTGGCAGAATGTGATTTTATGAAAAATATTACTGAAAGTCCTTTTATAGTAGTATCACATGAATTCAAACAGTGAAAACTTAGATTGGATGCATTACAGAAGGAATTTTTGATAGAATGCAAGTTTCATGGTTTTTCCAAAACTGATTATTCATGTTAGTAAGAAGATATGTTCTAACTTCAACAGAACAAAAAGATAAAAAAGTTACTGTAAATGAGAATATCAATAAATTTGATAAATATATTTGAATTTAACTGAAAAGAAAAGCTGCCATGTACATATTATACACAATTATTATATGTTTCATTATCCATATCTGTAGTTATTCTATAAATTACCCCTGATGAGAAAGTCTAAGTTGGCTTCGAAACACGTTGGGTCCCCAGTAGTATAAAAAAGTCGGAGAAAAGAAAGAGTGTGAGGATGGTTTTGGTTCACTCTTTCTTTTTTCTCCCCTCTTTTTCTTCCTGTTTCGTACATTTATTGTACATCTGTTTCCAATGAGCCGAAAGAATAAGTAGTCTCAAAGTCTGTTTTTGAATTATGAACTTTTTGGATGTTCTTCTTCAGTGCACAAAAAATTTTCATAAGAAAATAAATTTTATTTCAATGTTTGAGAAATTTTAAAAGAGAGATAGAAGAAGCAAAAATAGGTCCCAATCTGCTGGGTTGTCTATGAATACTCAAGATTCCTTTTAATTGAGGTTGTTAATGATTAACTCAATTTACCAAAAGATATCTATTTTACTTAAATATATTTCAAAACTTGCAGAACGTTAGTAATTTTTTTATAAATGTGGTTATTAGTTTGGATCATTACCTTTTTCTTTTTTAAAAAATAGAATAACCTCAATTGATTGGTTCTAAATCAACCCACAATACATTCAAGAAGATATTTTAATGGGTCAAAAAATTTCTTCCGCCATATCAGACTATCATAAATCGAGCAATGCATACCTCGAACTTTTCCACGTCCAAATTCAGAATGTAAATTTTTTAAATTATCATTTCCACATTGCAACAAAAATGTTTTTGATCATGTAACTTACTCAGGGCCTAAAGCGATCCTGTCCGGGTAACAATAGGGTGCTTTTCAGTGAAGTCATTTTAATGAAAAGGGTTGCTATATTTGAAACACAGTAGGTCCTGATGAGGGCCACTCTAATAAGGGAAAACTGTTGGTGTCCCAAAAAAAAAAAACTGAAAAAGACCTAATATTGTTAGGGACTATTAGGGCAACTTCTACGCGGTTAAATTACACATGATCAAATGCCATAACATTCTCTTTTCATTCCGATAATAAACTAAATTCGAAATTTTTTTATCATAAACTACTATTAGTAATGATAATATTTTTCAAACTAGTACCTAGGGCTCCTCCGGGCCATTAAACAATTTAAAATTGAATTTAGTAAATAAATTTTGTGCTGTGAGAACTCACGTTTCGAACCTACAATTAAAAATTAATTAAAAATAATTTAAAAATTAGAAATTTAGCAAAGAAAATTACTCTTAGGAATCCCTAAATATTATTTCCAAAATCTTTGAAAAATCTGAGCTAGGAATTTTTCTGGATAGAATACAAGGTATGCGTACTAATATAAAATTTAATAATAATTGTTCTCTATTGCAAAGAAACTGTGTTTTTTAATTCAAAAAAATTCAGAGGTCATCTTAGCACCAAAGAGAATTCTTACCATTTGTGTAGATGTAGTTTCCGAAAAAAATGAACTTGACCCATCGGAGTAAAGTTCTTAATGTAAATACGAGCTTAATTTATTCAAATAACATTTTCAAAATTCTCCCGCTCATTTTAATTTTGAATTTTTTCACATTCAGAAAATTGCCGGAATTACAATTAATATATTGTTGGATATTCAATGGTTTAACGTAAACTTCAGAAATTGCAAGCTTTTAGATACTTATCGTTGAATATTGTCATAAGTTTAGTATCAGTCTTTGATATTCAAACTGGTTTATTCCTAAATTTGGATGAAAAATTCAAGTTTGAAAGTATATTCAATTTGAGCTTCAGCATTTTTAAATATATATATTTTTTAAAATTCGAATGTGTTTAAATATTGATGTTATTTAATTTTCATAAGTGTTTGGCCTAAAATTGAAATAATTCATTCCTGACAACATTAATTATTACGACCATATCGCATAAGCCGATCTAGATAAAGTGATTGACTAAAAGAGAGATATTTGAATTTAGGACAAGGCGAGTTAATTATGTGATATGAAATATTCAAAAATTAAAACACACCTGCGATGTTACTATAATTAATGTGAACCCCTCGTTTCAGATATTTCCGAACGTGACGACTAAAAAATTCTGAAATATAAAGTTTCCGGCAAAAGAATGTTCCAATTAGAAAATTTCCGACATTAGAAAATTGCTGACACTAGAGAATTCCCGAATCCAGACAATTACAGAAATTGTTTCATAAATATTAATTTATTTCAATGAAAATAAAAACACAAAATATTTACTTTTCGAATTTCGCATGTATTCAAATTAAGATTTTTCAGGCCTAAATATTGAATTCAAAAATTCCAAATGTTTACAATTTAAGTTTCTTAACCTTTTACTTTTTTTTCGGACTTGATTTTTAAAGTATTTGATTTTGAAACTGTGTATTTGAGAATTCTTCATATTTCGACTTCGCGATATTCAATTTGAAATTTCAAAAATTGTTCAAAAATCCTGAAATATAAAATTTCCGCCAAAAGAATGATCGAAAGAGAAAATTTCCGACATTAAAGAATTGCCGACACTAGACAATTCTCGAATCTTGACAATGACAAAAATTGTTTTCATAAATATTAATTTATTTTATTAAAAATCAAAACACGAAATATTTAGTTTCAAGGAAAATTAGTTACAACCAATTTTTCCATTTTTCAAATTCGGGAATTGGATAAATTCCGGCATTTTATAGTACATTTTAGAAATTTTATAGTGACGGTCATTTTATTTTTTAGGATTTCTTGGTTGTCTCTTTCCGAATATTACTCTGAATTGTAGTTTCTGATTTTATTGTTTTATAATTATTATATATTAATTATAATAATATTAATTATATTTAATATATTCATAATCAAAGAAAGTCAAGGACGATCTAACTGATTAAATTGTATATTATTTTTATTATCTTATTTATAAGAGTGATTTTATCATTATACATAAAAGTGGTCAGTTCGAAATTATTTTTCTGTTTGAAACTGTTTATTTGAAACTATTTAAATAATTTCGAATGTATTCAAATAAACATTCTTTGGGCCTGAATATTGAATTTAAAAATTCTAAATGCTTAAAATTTAAGTTTCTTAACTTTTCACTTTATTTTTCGGACTTGATTTTTAAAGTATTTAATTTTGAAACTGTGTAATCAAGAGTTCTTCATATTTCAATTTCGCGGCATTTAATTTGAAATTATCCTCTTTTTTAATATTTCGAACAGTCATATAGTTTTATTTCTTTTCTTTTGTGGATAAAAGTTCAAAACAATAATTTTATAAATGGCCTAATTCGTTGTTTTTCAAAAGGAATAAGACGGTACGTATCTTACCGATTTGACGAAAACATTTTTTTGACAAAGTTTTGAGTGTTTTAATTTTAAAAACTGAAAAGGCAGATTATCAAAAAATGACCGAAATTTTTGTTAAAGTTGTGATATTTCCGAGGATGATATTGGTATTCACCTGCTACTTCTTGTTTCCAATAGAATTTTTTGTCTTCTTTCCAAATTCGTTAGAAAATTTGAAAAAAGTTCAAAAAAATTTAATTATTCGATTGAGGGTTAGTTCCTTATGGTGGAAAAGTTTACTGTTTGGTTAAAAATTCGCTT
This sequence comes from Melikaiella ostensackeni, assembly GCA_032362435.1. Classification (NCBI taxonomy): domain Eukaryota; kingdom Metazoa; phylum Arthropoda; class Insecta; order Hymenoptera; family Cynipidae; genus Melikaiella; species Melikaiella ostensackeni. The sequence goes on from JAUMHM010043061.1 coordinate 4,646, forward strand.
TTTTGGTAGAAACTTAATCTTCTTGAATGGAAATTCATCTTTTCGGTTAAAAATTTAACTATTTTGCTGAAAAATCACCTATCTTGTCAAAAATTAGTCTTTTTGGGTTGAAAATTCAACTGATTTGTAGAAAATTCACTTTTTTGGTAGAAACTTGATCTTCACGGTTGAAAATTCATGATTCTGGTTGAAAATTCAACTATTTTGAAGGAAACTCAAGTTTCTTCGTTGGAAAATCATCTTTCTGGCTGAAAATCTTTTTTTGGGTCGAAAATTCAACTATATTTTATATATTTGTAGAAAATTCGCTTTTTTGGTAGAAACTTAATCATCTTGGTTCGAAATTCATCTTTTTGGTTAAAAATTTAACTATTTTGCTGAAAAATCACATATTTTGTCGAAAATTCGTCTTTTTTGGTTGAAAATTCAACTGAGTTGTAAAAAAATTCGCTTTTTTGGTAGAAACTTAATCTTCATGGTTGAAAATTCATGATTTTGGTTGAAAATTTAACTATTTTGTTGAAAAATTATGTATGTTGTTGAAAATTAATCTTTTTTGGCAGACACTTAATCTTCTCGGTTAAAAATTTATCTTTTTGGTTAAAAATCTTCTCTTTGGGTTGAAAGTTTAACTATTTTGTTGAAATGTCGTTTTTTTGATAGAAACTTAATCTTCTTGGTTAAAAATTCATCTTCTTGGTTGAGAATCCAACTATTTTGGTTGAAAATCTTCTTTTTGGGCTGAAAATCAACTATATTGGTAGAAAATTCGAATATTTCATTGAAAATAAACTCTCTTATCGAAAATGAGTATTTGGAGATTGAAAATTCAACTTTTTTGTGGGAAATTCGCTTTTTTGATAAAATACTTGAGTTTCTTGATTAAAAATTCATCCTTTTAGTATAAAATTAAACTAAATTGTTGAAAAATAATGTATCGTGTTGAAAATTCGACTTCATTGATAGAAACCTAATCTTCTTGTTTGAAAATTCATCTTTTTGGTTGAAAATCTTCTTTTTAGTTGGAAAATTTAACCATTTTCTTGAAAAATCGTGTATTTCGTTGAAAAATCGTCTTTTTGATAAAAACTTAACTTTCTTCGTTGGGAATTCATGTTTTTCAATGAAAATCTTTTTTTTCGGGTCGAAAATTCAACTATATTGGTAGCAAATTCAACTGTTTCGTTAAAAATGAACTTTTTCTTGGAAAATATATCAACTGATTTGTAGAATGTTCGATTTTTTAATAGAAACTTAATCTCCTTGGTTAAAAATTTTTTCTTTTTGGTTTAAAATTTGACTATATTGTTGAAAAATCATGTATCATGTGGGAAATTCGTCTTTTTGATATAAACTTAATCTTCTTGGTTGAAAATTCATCTTTTTGGTTGAAGATCCAATAATTTTGATTGAAAATCTTCTTTTTGGGTGGAAAATCCAACAATTTTGTTGAAAAATCGTCTTTTTGATAGAAACTTAACTTTTTTCGTTGGGAATTCATGTTTTTGACTGAAAATCTTTTTTTTGGGTCGAAAATTCAACTATATTGGTAGAAAATTCAACTATTTCGTTAAAAATGTACTTTTTCGTCGAAAATAAATATTTGGGGATTGAAAATTCAACTGATTTGTAGAAAAATCGCTTTTCCAATAGAAACTTGATCTTCTTGGTTAAAAATTCATCTTTTTGGTTTAAAATTTAAATATATTGTTAAAAAATCATGTATCATGTGGAAAATTCGTCTGTTTCGATAGAAATACAATCTTCTTGGTTGAAAATTCATAATTTTGGTGAAAAATCCAAATATTTTTGGTTGAAAATCTACTTCTTGAGTTGAAAGTTCAACTATTTTGTTGAAGTTTGGCCTTTTTTTTGAAGAATCGTCAATTAACAAAATGTCGGCGGTTTTTCTAAAAATGTTCAAAGTCAATTTTTTCAAAAACCCACTATTTTTTTCTCTTTATTTTTTTTCTAGATTCGTACTAATGTAAAGAGTATATTCCACGATACTCTGCATTGTGCCCGTGCCTTGGAAAGAATTTCCTTCGTCTGAGAAACGAAAATTCACATTTCTTACTAAAACGACGCAAGATGCGTAATAAGTCAAAGAAACAATATTGTTACTTTGAAAAAGTTGTAGAAAAACTTCTCTTGATACATGAAAAACCAAAAAGGGCGTAATTTAAGAGTTTTAACTATGTGTTGGTGGAAGAATAATGAAGTTATGCAGACAAAATGGAGAGTATCGATTATTTTAAAAATCCCGACTATAAAAGAAGAAGTTTAATGTGAAAGTTGTTCAAACTCTTAAATTACTTTTTTCTTTGCTTTTTATGACACCATAAAATTGTACTTTCGAGAACAAATGAGTTTCAATAGATTTTATTTCTATTCCCGCAAAAATCTCGAAAATAACTCGAGATAGAAAAATATGTCAACAGACATTTGCCTACAACTTTATTAGAGAAACAATTTTGTATGTTTCACTTTTTTCGCATCTTGTATCGTTTCAACAAAAAACGTGAATTTCCATTTTTCAGACAAAAAAAAATCTATTTTCTCTCCAAGGCACCGGCACAGGGAAGACTATCATGGAGTTTATTCTTTACATCAGTACGAATCTAGGAAAAAATCAAGAGAAAAAAATCAGTCCGAGAAAAGGTCGGCATGCGACTTTAAGTAAGGATTTCGTAGGCGCAGACTCAAATTTGAAAAAATTGTCATTTTTATTTTTTTTTCAACTACTAATATAAAAAATGCAAACTATAACATAGCAATTTTTGATTTTTCATCTCAATCCCACATGCCAAGAGCTTCAATTTGAGCTAATCTCGGACTACAGGAAAAGCTTCCAGCACCGGGGTCTAAAAAAATAAATTTCTCGTAGGTATTTTTTTTACCGCTAATATACAGGTAAGAAAAGGAAAACTTTAACATAGCAAATTTTATTTCTTAGTTCAATTATACATGCCAAGATCTTCACTTTGAGCCAATACCGATTAAAATCGGACTACAAGAAAAGCTTCCAGCATAGGGGTCTTAAAAAAACAAATTTTTCCCATTTTTCGTATTTTTTAACCACTTATGAAAAAATAATGATTAACTTTGAAAATATCACATTTTTAACGAAAATTTTGATCATTTTTTGATAATCCGCGTTTTCAATTTTTAATGCTCAAACTTTCATAACTCTGTAAAGAAAAAATTTCGTCAAATCGGTAAGATACGTATCGTCTTATTTCTTTTAAAAAACAACATATTTGAGTGGCAAATGATTCTGTGACTTGAGCATGGACTGCCTGCCCGATCTGAAACGAATTCGGTCTAAATACTTCTCTTATTCTACAAATCTATAAATTCTACAAATTCATAATTGACCATTTTTTAGTAGGATACGTAGTTTTTGTTTTAATCATGAAAAATTACATGAAAAATAAAAAAACTAAATTTTTGGAAAAAACAACACAAGATACAATAAAATGTTTCATAACAAAATTATTTCCCCCAAAAATATCTACAAATTTATTATCCAACATTTTTTAATAGGATGCGTAGTCTCCCGTTTAAACATGAAAAATGAGTCTTGAAATAAAAAAATTAAATTTGTGGGAAAATGACACAACATACAATAAAATATTCAAAACAAAATTATTCACTCAGAAAAGATCTACAAATTTATTATTGATCATTTTTCAATCCTCTTATTCTCATTACATAATTTGGTAAAATGCCTATTGGACATTATTTCATTCTTGAAGAATTTAATTTTGAAAAGTTTGGTTATTAACCCATATCCTACCAATAATTACGTGTGAAAAGATTTCGCTAAATACATGTCTATCAATATTTTATTTATTTATGTTGAAGGTAATCAAGGTTGTGAAATTAAAAATTAAACTAAGTACGGATAGTGGAGAATTCGGAAACAGAAGTGTGTTTTAATAGAAGAAATTAGTTCAATAAATTATTTTATTAAGTAGTTTTTTTGTTTGATAAAAAAATAAACTTATAGTGTAAAGAAATGAGAAAAACTTTTTGCGGGCTAGTAATATAATAATTAATTATTATATTATTTTACTTATTTATTATTATTTTCCTTTATATTATTTTCATTTATTTTTTATATTTATTTACATTATTCTATTATTATTATTATTCTTATGTTGGCACACTTATGTTTATTACTTAAGGGCAATAATAGGCCAGCCAAGTATTTCTTATCACACAAAGAAATTATTTAATAAACTAATTCATTGAACTAATTCCCTTTATTAAAACACACTTCCATTCATATAATTTCTACTATTTATATTTTGCTTCATATTTTAATTTAACAAATTCGATTACCTTTAACATAAATAAATAAAATATTAGCAGTCATGTACTTGGCGGAATTTTTTCACACATAGTGTTTTTGGTGGAATTCCATTCATTTTTTCGCAATAATAATAAATCTACATACAGTGAAACATTTTTCTGACAACATTGGAATATAATTGTAACCTACAGTCAACTTTTTCTTGAGCATTTTTTTTTCATTTGGGGTCAACGGACTTCTCCAATTTTCAATTGATATCATTCAAACTCACATAATAATTACTGTGAACAATTTTCTCCAAGAATCTGTAAAAAATCAGTATTACTCAGTCGATGATAGGTTTGTGTTTGCATATGTTGAAAATTGTTAATTTTTTTATAAACATTCAAACCTAACTCTATAGTATGTTTATAGATCACCTTCTCCTGTAAAAGCGGCATATGTACACCTTATTTACTATATTTATGTAAAGTTTCATCGAAATTGATCAATCGATTTTGGCCGCAGGTGCGCCTGCATGTTAGGAATCGTTGAAAAATGAGTGAAAATGACTAGAAAATGAAACATTTTCAATAAAAAAGAATTATTTCGAATTCATTAAAACGACTTTCAGAATCTGATGACAACTTTCTGAAAAAGAAATTTGAGTTCATTTGATAAAAGCGTGTAAGCTGTACCTTGGTCTGTATTTCAAAAATCACACTTTTATCTCTTTGTTGCTCAACGGATGCAATTGGGAATTTATTTTTTCCTGATTAATATTTGAAATCATAAAATGAGATGTAATCGTCAAAGTTTTGTAATCATTGGAATAAAATTATAGCCTGCAGACAACTTTTTGTTAATAGATTTCTTCTGAAAATTCAATTATAGCTCATTTCTTCAATCTTCAATTAATATCTTCAAAGCTTACAGAATTTTTGTACTTTTTGTACTTTTGTGCCAAGTATTGTTGAGATATTTCATAAAGTGACTGAGATCTCCCACTTGAAGTGTTCGAAATCATTCATGTCACAGATATTAATTCCCGGTAGCAATTTTTTTCTTTTTCGCATTTCGTTTTTCATGGCAGATTTTGATGTTTCGTGTGGGTATTTGGAACCTTCTTCTACTTTTTTTCAGTACTTGGCGGCAATGAGTTACCGCGAATCTTGAAATTGAATGAGACATTCCACTTTTAGTGTTCAAAATCATTTATGTTACAGATAATAATTCTCGGTAGCGATTTTTTTCTTTTGCGCATTTCGTCCTTCATAGCAGATTTTTTTCTCGTATGGGTATTTAGAAACTTCTACCTTTTTTAGTACTTGGCAGCGATTCGCTGCCGCGAATTTTGAAATTGACTGAGACATTCCACTTTTAATGTTCAAAATCATTTATATGACAGATAATAATTTCCGGTAGCGATTTTTTCATTTTTTGAATTTTGCCCTTCATAGCTGATTTTTTTGTCTTTTATGGGTATTTAAAACCTTTCCTACTTTTTTTTCGTACTGTGCAGCCATTCGCTACCGCGAGTCTTGAAATTGACTGAGATTTTCCACTCTTAGTATTCTAAATCATTTGTGTTACAGATAATAATTTCCGATAGCGATTTTTTTCTTTTTCGCATTTCGTCCTTCATAGCATATTTTTTTTCTCGTATGGGCACTTACAATCTTCGTCTACTTTTTTTTAGTACTTGGAGGCGATTCTATACCGCTAATCTTGAAATTAACTGAGATATTCCACTTTTGTGTTCAAAATCATTTATGTTACAGATAACAATTTTCGGTAGCGATTTTTTTCTTCTTCGCATTTCGTCCTTCATGTCAGATTTTTTCATCTCGTATGGATATTTAAAATCTTTTTTTACTTCTTTCAATACTTGGCGGCGATTCGCTACCGCTAATCTTAAAATTGACTCAGACATTCCATTACAATCGTGAAAAATTACATTGAAAATAAATAAATTAAATTTTTGGGAAAGCGAAACAAGATACACTGCCGTGCAAAAGTTTCCAACTATCTCTTTTTTTATGACTGATTAAGTTCTCTTTAATTTAATTATGCCAGAGCTGAAAAAAAATTTCTTTAAAGGGTCAAATGCTCTCAATATTATGTATAAGGTGAGCCCAGGATGAAGCCAATTTATCTATATTTTAAGTACATATTGCAAAAATAGTCTAGATTTCAATGTTTTTATAATTTTTAATAACTTCCGTAATATTCAATATTTTTCCATGTTCTTGGGCTTATTTTGAAGCTATTTTTCCACAGTATTGAAGCAGATTATGAGCATGGATCCAAAAAAAAGTTCCTATCACAGTGCAAGAACTTAAAGTTGTAACAAAAAAAGTTGGAAAAATTTCAATATTCTTTGTGATAAAAACAATATTTTTGTAAATATATGAAACATGTAGCCATGAAGTTCCAGTCAAAATTCCTTCAACATGTATATTTATTTCATTTTTATTATTATTCACGTACAGAGAGGATGTTTTTAAAGTTTTCCAACTTTTTTATTACAAATTTAAGTTCTTACACTGTAATAGGAAAGTTTTCTAGATTCATGCTCATAAATTGTTGCGATACTGTGGAAAAATAGCTTTAAAATAAGCCTAAGAACATTGAAAAATATCGATTATTACGGAAGTTATTGAAAATTTAAGAAAACATTGAAATTTACATTATTTTTGCAATATCTACTTGAAAAATAGACAAATTGACTTCATCCTGGGCTTACTTTACACAAAATTTTGAGAACATCAAAAGAGAGGTAGTCGGAAACTTTTGCACGCCAGTGTACTATAAAACGTGTAATGATAAAATTATTCACCTAAAAAAGATTTACAAATTTGTCATCGACCATCTTTTAACAGGATGCGCAGTTTCCATTTTAATCATGAAAAATAAGTCCTGAAACAAAAAAATGAAATTTGTGGTAAAACGACACAATAAACAATGGAATATTTTCGAACAAAATTGTTCACTTAGAATGGTTGAAAATTAAGAATATTAATATCTGGAAAACGACACAAGATACAATAAAATGGTTCATACCAAGATTATTTGCTGAAATTAGGTCTACAAATTTTCGTCTGATTATTTTTTAATAAGACACGTAATTTTTGTTTTAATCGGGAAAGAGACCATTAGAAATGAAAAATTTAAATTTATGTGGAAATGAGAGGAAACAATAAAATGTTTAACGGCAAAATTTTCCATCTGAAACTGGAGTCCCAGACCTACGTACATAATATATAAGACATTTAACATAACAGAGTTCAACAGAATATAAAAAGTTTCACGTTTTGGACACACATCATTCGAGTGCGAAGCGCGAGACACGTGATGAGAATATATTCGTTAGAGCTGAAGCTGCTTCAACAAAAAAGAATTCACAATCATCAAATTAGAGTTGTCAATGATTTGTCCATTCATTTTAAAAGGACTATGTACAAATGTGAAGGAAGTATAAGTCTCGTATAGTCATCTGGAATCTTTTTTTTACTTTTTTTTTTTAGTATTTTGCGGCGTTTCGCTACTGCGAATCTTGATCTCCGTAGCATACTGAACATCAAATTAGATTCAGAGTGTGCAGAACGAGGTTATAACAAATTCAGTATGACGAGGACGAATTCAAACGGTTCTAATCTCTCGAGATCCTTGTCGCTTACACTTGCGCTTCGGATAATTGGATTTTGCTTCAGCTGGTCCAACGTGTAAGTCTCAAATATAATGAGAAGGATTGTGCAAATTGCAATTCTGAGCACGTTTCTCTTAAAGTGTTAGATGGACGAGGATATTTGAAGTTGCTTTTATAGATCCCCGGGGTTTTGCACAGACCAACCCTGACTGCCATTAGGTTTATCACAGACACTTTTGTACGCTAACGGAACGGAGAAAAAAGCCAGTCAGCAAGGATATCAGCTCATTGCAGCGAAGCGAAAAGAGTACCCCGACGGCTAGGAGCCATCCTTGGATTATCGAGATTAACTAGATGACACTTTTGAACTCATTAAAAATACAGGATTTTCCGAAATTCAGGTGATTTATACAGGTCTAGGACTCACTTTAGAGATGGAAAATAGTGTCAATCGTCTCACAAATTTGAAAAAATAGTGTAAAAATAGTGTCATGAAATGTTGTAAGTTTTAAACTTATATACAAATGGAAATAAAGAATAGAAGGAGGATAGAACATTTTTTTAGCCTTTTCTGAAATGCAATCTTTACCGGATTTGCTTCTTTTTGTAGCTGGCTTGACAATTTGATATACTTTCGAATTTACTTAAAAGTTTTCCTGTGGTAATCCTTTTTGTTTGTTCTTAGTTCATCCTTGTTATTTATTCCTTTTTCATTCTTGTTGTTTATTCCTTCTCCATCCTTGTTATTTGTTCCTTGTTCATCCTTGTTCATCCTTATTGTTCATTCCTTCTCCGTCCTTGTTATTTGTTCCTTAATCATCCTTGTTCATCCTTGTTGTTTGTTCCTTGTCCATCGTTGTTGTTTATTCCTTCAACAACCTTGCTATTTGTTCCTTGTTCATCCTCGTTCATCATTGTTGTTTGTTTTTTGCTCATCATTATTGATTGTTTCCTTTTCATCTTTGTCGTTTCTTCCTTCTTCATCCTTGTTATTTGTTTCTTGTTCATCCTTGCTATTTATTCTTTGTTCATTCTTGTTGTTCACTCATTCTCCGTCCTTGTTATTTGTTCCCTGCTTATCCTTGATTATCCTTGTTGTTTGTTACTTGTTTATCCTTGTTGTTTATTCCTTAAACAACCTTGCTAATTGTTCCTTTTTCATCCTTGTACATCATTGTCGTTTGTTCCTTGTTCATCATTATTAATTGTTCCTCTCTCATCCTTGTTGTTTATTCCTTCTCCATCCTTGTAATTTTTCTCTTGTTCATTCTTGCTATTTATTCTTTGTTCATCGCTGTTGTTCACTCATTCTCCGTCCTTATTATTTGTTCCTTGCTTATCCTTGATTATCCTTGTTTATCCTTGTTGTTTATTACTTGTTTATCCTTGTTGTTTATTCCTTCAACAACCTTGCTCATTGTTCCTTGTTCGTCATTATTAATTGTTCCTCTTTCATCCTTGTTGTTTATTCCTTCTCCATCTTTGTAATTTTTCTCTTGTTTATTTTTGCTATTTATTCCTTGTTCATCCTTGTTATTCACTCCTTCTCCGTCCTTGTTATTTGTTCCTTGTTCATCCTTCTTGTTTATTCCTTCGACAACCTTGCTAATTGTTCCTTGTTCATCCTTATACATCATTGTCGTTTGTTCCTTGTTCATCATTATTAATTGTTCCTCTCTCATTCATGTTGTTTATTCCTTCTCCATCCTTGTAATTTTTTTCTTGTTCATCCTTGCTATTTATTCCTTGTTCATCCTTGTTTTTCACTCATTCTCCGTCCTTGTTATTTGTTCCTTGCTTATCCTTGATTATCCTTGTTTATCCTTGTTGTTTGTTCCTTTTTCATCCTTGTTGCTTATTCCTTCAACATCCTTGTTATTTTGTTTCTTGTTCATCCTTGTTCATCTTTGTTGTTTATTCCTTCTCCATTCTTCTTATTTGATCCTTGTTTATCCTTGTCAATTGTTCCTTGTTCATCCTCGTTATTCATTCATTCTCCGTCCTTGTTCATCCTTATCGCTTATTCCTTTTTCATCCTTGTTGTTGATTTCTTCTCCATCCTTGTTATTTGTTCATCGTCTATCCTTGTTATTTATTTACTCACCGTCTTTGTTCATTCTTGTTTATCCTCGTTCGTTCCTTGTTCATTCTTGTTGTTCACTCATTTTCCGCCCTTGTTATTTGTTCCTTGTTTATCTTTGTTCATCCTTGTTGTTTATTCCTTCAACATCCTTGTTATTCGTTCCTTGTTCATCAATGTTCATCCTTGTTGTTTATTCCCTCTCCATCCTTGTTATTTTATCCTTGTTCGTCCTTGCTGTTTACTCATTCTCCGTCCTTATTATTTGTTCCTTGTTCATTTTTGTTCATTCTTGTTCGTTCTTGTCATTTGTTCTTTGTTTATCCTTGTTATTTGTTCACTCCCCGTCCTTGTTCATTCTTGTTGATCCTTGTTGTTCGTTCCTTGTTCATCCTTGTTATTTATTCCTTCAACATCCTTGTTATTTGTTCTTTATTCATCCTTGTTCATCCTTATCGTTTATTCCTTCTCCATCCTTGGTATTTGTTCCTTGTTCATCCTCGTTATTTATTCATTCTCCGTCTTGTTCATCCTTGTTTAACCTTGTTGTTTGTTCCTTGTTCATAATTGTTGTTCATTCCTCCAACAACCTTGTTATTTGTTCCTTGTTCATCCCTGTTCATCTTTGTTATTTGTTCCTTGTTCATCCTTGTTTATCCTTGTTCATCCTTGTTGTTTGTTCCTTGTTTATCCTCGTTCATCATTGTTGTTTGTTTTTTGCTCATCATTATTGATTGTTTCCTTTTCATCTTTGTCGTTTCTTCCT
>JAUMHM010043080.1:0-15436 GCA_032362435.1 Melikaiella ostensackeni
ATAATACGAATCCGATTTGGCTTTCCGTCCTCCCGGTTTTTTGAAAAAGACTTGATTGGCCAATTAGGTTCGACCAGTCCTTACGGTGGGCGCTCTGGCCAATCACAGGCATCGTAGAGAGTATATGTGAGAACAACATAACCTGAAGCTTCGGTTTCAGGTTAGCCCTGAAGAAGTGGTCTGCAATGTTCACGAAACGTCGACAAGATTCGTAGTTTTGGAAACGATTTAAACCCGAAACACCTCCTTTCATCATAATGAATCATCGTGAAAGCATTAAATCTATTATTTGGTTGAAAGTTTAAATATTTTGTAAAAAATCCGATTTTTTCGTTGAATTTGACTGGTAGAAGCATCTTTTTTTGCTTGTTGAAACGGAATTTTCAAAATTGAAAATTCATCCATTTTATTCTTGGTTGAAAACTTAAGTTTTTTGTACAAAAGGTATTTATTTGGTAGAAAATTAATCTTCTTGGCTAAAAAATCATCGTTTTGGTTGAAAATTCAAGTGCTTTGTAGAAAATTCAACAATTTTGGTGATAATTCGTGTTTTTGGTAGAAATTTAAATTATTTTGGCTATTTCGTTAAAAGTTGAACCATTTATTTGAAAATTCAATTATTTAGTAGAAAATTAGCTTTTTTGTTGAAAAATCATATTTTTGGGTTCAAAAATCCTACTGTTTTGTAGGTAATTCATCTCGTTGGTGGGAAATTAATCTTCTTGGTTGAAAAATCATCTTTTTGGTTGAAAATTCAAGTACTTTGTGGAAAATTCTTCTTTATGGCTTTATGGCTATGTTAGTTATATATTTTCGGTAAAAACCATAATTATTTCGGCTATTTGGCTTAAAGTTGAACTACTCATTTGAAAATTCAACTGTTTGGTTAAAAACTCATATTTTTCGTTGAAAATTCAACTACTTGATTGAAAGTTGAACTACTTTGTTGAAAAATTCATCTTTTTGTTGAGGATTCAACCATTTTGTTGAAATTTCTCCTTTTTTTTGTTGAATTCAATTAGCCGAAAATTCGTTTTTTTTGCTGTTTAACGATTCCGTTCCTTGTGTGAAATCCATCTTTCTTGTTGAAAATTTAACTAGTTGGTTGAAAATTCACCTTTTTTGATTCAAAATTAACTTTCTTGATGTAAATTCATTTTTTCCAGTTTAAAAGTCAACTAATTTCTAAAACATCCGACTTTTTAGCTTGAAAACTAAACTGTTTTGTTGAAAATTCGTCTTTTTCTGTTGAATTCAAGTGGTAGAAAATTCTTTCTTTTGTTGAAAAATCATTTTCTAAACTGACGTATTTGCTAAAATTAATCTCTGTACGTGAAAAATTTAGCTATTCCGGTAAAAGTTCAACTATTTTCTTGAAGTCATCTTTTTTGGTGAAAAATTCATGTTTTATTGAAAATTTGTCCTTTTGAATTGAAAATTCATCTTTCATTTAAAAAGTCATATTTCTTGGTTTGAAATTCATCCTTCTTGGTTCCAAATAAACTTTATTATAGAGAATTCAAATGTCATCGAAAAAATTCGTCTTTTTGTTTTGGAGATTTAACTATTTGGTTAAAAGTTTAACTATTTTGTAAAAGAATTTGATTTTTTCGTTGAATTCAACTGGTAGAAGCATCTTTTTTTGCTTGTTGAAACGGAATTTTCAAAACTGAATATTCAACCATTTTATTTTCGGTTGAAAACTTAAGTTTTTTGTACAAAAGTTAATTATTTGGTAGAAAATTAATCTTCTTGGCTGAAAAATCATCGTTTTGGTTGAAGATTCAAGTGCTTTGTAGAAAATTCTTCTTTATGTCTTGAAAGTTCAACATTTTGATAGAGAAATAAATTATTTGGTGACATATCTTCGATAGAAACTTTAATTATTTCAGCTATTTGGTTAAAAGTTGAATTGTTTATTTGAAAATGTAACTATTTGGTTCAAAACTCATCTTTTTTGGTAGAAAATTCAACTACTTGATTGAAAGTTGAACTACTCTGTTAATAATTTATCTTTTTGTTGAGGATTCAAGTATTTTGTTGAAATTTCTTATTTGGTTGTATTCAACCAGCTGAAAATTCGTTTTTTTTTTCAACTGAAAATTTAACGATTCCGTTCACAGTGTGAAATTTATCTTTTTCAGTCGACAATTTAATTTTTTGGTTGAAAGTTAACTTCCTTGTTGTAAATTCATCTTTTCTAGTTTAAAAGTCAACTAATTTCTAAAACATTAGACCTTATATCTCGAAAACTATGTAAACTATTTCGCTTAAAATTCGTCTTCTTATCGTTGATATCAACTGGTAGAATATTTTTTTCTTGAAAAGTCATTTATTAAACTGACTTATTTGCTAAAACTCATCTCTGCAGGCGAAAAATTTATCTATTCGGTTGAAAATTTAACTATTTTATTAAAGTCATCTTTTTTGGTCAAACATTCATCATCCTTTGAATTGAAAATTCATCTTTCATCGTAGAAAAGTCATATTTCTTCGTGTAATATTCATCTTTCGTGGCTTCAAATAAACTTTTTTATTGATAATTCAATTATATTTAAAAAACTCCTCTCTTTGTATTGAAAATTCAACAATTTGGTTAAAAGTTTAACTATTTTGTAAAAGAATCTGATTTTTTCGTTGAATTCAACTGGTAGAAGCATCTTTTTTTGCTTGTTGAAACGGAGTTCTTAAGACAAAAAATTCAACCATTCTATTTTGGGTTGAAAACTCAAGTTTTTTTGCGCAACAATGAACTATTTTGTTGAAAATTAATCTTTGCTGGTCAAAAATTCAGCTATTTGGATAAAAATTCAACTATTTCTTTGGAAGTTTAATTATTTTGATGAAAATTCAAGTATTTTGTTAGTGTCATCTTTTTTGGTCGAAAATTCACCGTTTTGCTGAAAATTCATCATCTTGTATTGAGAGTTATTATTCTGTTGTACAAAAAGTCATCTTTCCTGGTTGAAAGTTCATCTTTCTTGGTTGAAAGTTCATCATTCTGGGCTGAAATCGAACTTTTTTGTTGAAAATTCACTAAGGCAAATTGGCAACTGAACTCACTAGAAACGCTAAAAAGCTCAGGATAAAAGTGAAATCCGTGCTTGGCCAAAGGCTGCGGTATTTTCGAGGTAGGGGAGATACAAAACTAGGGTCATCAACGTGGGGTGGCAGAGAGGGGGTCAACATAGCAAAACATTTTTAACGTAGTTTATGAACGGTCCCTTAAGTATGCGTATTACCACCGACATTGGTGTCACGTCCTTGTCTTTGCCATATATATATATACAAGAAAATATATATAGATCCCTTGTTTGGCTTGGTCTGTCCACTTGACAAATATCACCACTATCAGAACCATAACCGTACGCGACATAAAGAAGATTCGTGATCAGCGTTCTCGAGCAGACAGAGAGAAAGGAAAGAAGAAGAGAAAAAAAGTGAGAGAATAAAAAGAAAAAAAAGAAAAGAAAGAGGAAAAGAAAATAAAAATGAAAAAAGAGGAAAACGGAATAAGAAAATGAATAAAAAACTAGGGAATCCTGAGGTAAAGTCTTATTATGATTGAAAAAATTCATAAGCTTTATTTATTTATTCTTTTGCTGCCTGATCTTCACTTCTCAGGCACCATGGCATATTATCTGGAATGTAGTGCGCGGTGCCGTCACTCTTTTTCTGCACGATTATCGTACATCTTCTTGGTATGCGAGCTAATATCCGTAACTCTCTTGCAACCCAGGAAAAACCAAGATTACTTACACGACCCGCTTCCGCTTTGAGGTCACTTTCCTTTGATTCGGGGTAAAAAGGTGCTTGACGTTGATAAAGCAGCCGGAATTTAATCATTTATTTCTTCTGATCATATTGGTAATTACGATTTAATAGAGGACTTGTAAGGGGCAATACTTCGGGAAAATATCACTTGAATGTTGACTTAACGTCTGATAGGCCTTGAAATCATTTGAGCAATTCGAAATGGTGTCTATAGTAGCATAAATTTTGAAAAATAGTAGCAGAATAGTAACTTTGGAATCTTTTAAATTACCCAAAAAACTTTGAAATCCTTTGAAATCTTCAAAAACTCTTAAAATCTGTGGAAATCTCTTGAAATCTTGAAGCTTCTTTTGAAAACATATATATGCCTTGAATGTGGTAAAATCCCTTGGAATTCCTTGAAATCTCTGAAATCTCTTAAAATCTGTACAAATTCCTTGAAATCTTATATTTTCTTTTGGAATCCTATAAATCCCTTAAGTCTGGTGAAGTCCTTCAAATTCTTTGAGAACTCTAAAATCCATAAAAATCCTTAAAAATCTCTATAAGTCCCCTGTAATTTCGTTTTATTTCATTTGTTCCATAAAGATGACTAGAAATCCCTTTATTTCACTCTTATGCAATTAAGCCAAATCCCTTTCGGGGTAAACGTAACTCGTTCGGTGCCAGCCTCGTTATATTACTGGGGATCATGGAATTTAAATGGCAAGGGTAAGTGAGGGGTGTGTAGGAGAAGGAATAAATTATAGATCAATCTAGAAGTCGCGTGTTGCTCATTCAAACGACACAATTTTTTCGCGAGACCGCCCGGAACATCAGAAACATCGGAACGGTAACGCCGTGGGGGAAAGTCTAATGGTGTGTCAGAGAGAAAATTTGTCGTTGGGTATCATTTTGTCTTGTTCCAGTCGAAGCCGATTGGTTGAGAACATTTTCAGCGGATGGAGCCTGATGGAAGACCAGGTCTGTTTTTAGTGTATATGAATACATACCCCATAATTTGTACAAGATTTATAGCTTAGCGAGTGTTTTGCGCACTCTTCCAAGATAGTTTCTTATGCAACTTTTGAATAATAATGTATAAATGTAGGTAAAAAATGTCGAATACTTCCTTATTTTGTCGGCGCCAAAATGACAATGTGCAATGCCTCCGATCAACTTATCACACTCGTGATGTAGAAAGAGACAAAGTGACACTTGACGACATCTTTTCTTTCTGACACACTATTACACTTTTCTTCCACAACGTTACCGGTCCATTTCTATATGTCGACCACTTGAACACGGATCGCTGATCAATGTCTCCAGCAATCAACCCGAAAAAAAACCAAAAATCCTGCTTCTTTCGACTAGTATCTCGGCTTTTCTGTTTTTATCACTATAATCATTTCCTAATCAAGTCCTTTGCTCATCGCTAAGAACTTTCAAATTCAACTTTTTGAATACGCTTGCTTCTTCTCGTTAACAGTCACGCGGATTTCATCATTTCACCGAGCATCTCCAGTCTTTCTTCCTACAGCCGCAGTACCGCACACTTCCGATGCACTCTTGAAGATGCTATTCCTTAGTATTATCTATAAACCCTCTACATTTGTATTGCCTAATTCTGTCTTCCAGTCTTCTCTATGACGACATAAATATTCATTTAGCTCTTCAAAATTTACTATTTCAACTCGTGTCTGCATTGAATGCCAACCCAGCTATTCATATCTCCGAGTATGATGATTCTTTCCCCAGGATATCAAGTACCTAGAATATCATTTAGCAAAGCCCAGAATGTACCTTTTGCATCACTACTGTCACCATCAACTGCAACGCAGCATGCTGTAATAAATATCCTTCCGACTCCCACTTTCATTCTAACCCATAGTAATCTAGAAAATACACGTTCATACTTCCGGACATGCTTTTTTGCTTTCTCATTCATAATCAGACCAAAGCCTTGGCTAACATGTGATTCATTGTCTACTCCTGACCAAAGTTCTAGTCCGTTTTCTACCTCTGTCACAGAATTTACTTTCTTTCTCCTTCGTTTCCGGTACACATGAAATATCTAGTTTCCTTATTCGCATTGTATCCCGCAATTCCCTTTTGAACAGATCATGTGCACCTCGAGCATTCCGAACGCCCAGTCTACATTCATCGCCTGAAACTTTTCCGAGGACATGCCTTTCGTCAACAAAAGTGTGAATCTTATCCGGGGCTACACCGTGATTTGTATTGTTCATTATTCAAAGTTTACACCGAACTACCAATCTGATGCGAGAAATGCTTTCCATAAGTACAAAATCATGTATAAGCTGAGCAGCTGAATCGTTGCAAGGTGGTGTGTCCATTCATAACGTCAGTCCCGCCAATCTTCCGTCATCAAAGGGAAAGTATGAAAACAAACCCAGAACCATTGGAGTTATAATCGGTTTCTGTTGCATACTGAGGAGGGCACCAGCCTCCTGCAGTTTCGTTTTTAAGATGGGAAGAGCCTATTAATTACTTGTAAATGAGATAAGAATTCTCGGCCATGAATCCTAGACTAAAACGTGACAAGTGAAGAAACTTCCATAAATTCATATAAATTTTCATAAGTTTCTGAGAGTTTTAAACATTTTAAGACATTCCTGTCAATTTAAAAAATTTCCCCAAGCCTTAGAGTTTCCCAAAATTTTCACATCTTTTCAAAAGTTTCAAACATTTGCATTCATTTCTTGAAATTCTCCTGATCCTCCACGAATTTTCAAAACTCTGCATAAATTTCAAACAATTTCCAAAAATCATAAATTTCCTTAATTTTTCCAAATTTTCTATAAGTTTCCAAAACAGTATGAAAGTTCACGAGTAACATTTTTCATTTTGAACCAGAACTGTTATTTAAAACAAAAAGATTTAATACGCGTGCAATAATATCAGAACACACTGAAGAATATTGAAAAATAAACGCGTGGAAAAAACTAATATAATTTTGAAGTGTAATTTTTAGAACGATCCCTTGAAATCTTTAAAATATTAATGATGTCAGTGAAATCTTGTATCTCAGTCCGAAATCCTATGAATCCCTCAAAATGATTGAATCAATCGTAATCCCTCAAATCCGTAGAACACCTTAGAAATGCCTATAAGTCCCTTAACATTTTTCAGAAGTCATTGATATCCTGGACACCTTTCAAGAATCCTTTGAAATTTTTTGAAGTCCTACGAAATCATATAAAACATTTAAATCTTCATAGTCTTCATGATCATACAAAATTCTTTTAATATCATGAAATTCATCGGAATTCATTAAAATACACTATATTCTTTCAAGTCCTTTGCAATTTTCTAAATACCTTAAATGTGGTGATATTCCAAGAAATCTTCCGAAATCCCCTATAACATCTTGAAATCTTCGATATCCTTTAAAACTCCTTACAATATGTTTAGATTAAAGAAATCCTCGAAAACCGCATAAAGTCCAATGAAGTGCATAGAAATCCCAAGTTCCTCAATGTTTCATCCCATTTTATTCTCTCCCTGAATATTCATAGAAATTCTGTGAAATTCCCTAAGATCCCTTGAAATTGTTTTAATCTTTTGAAATTTCTTGGAATCTTACGAAATATCCCAAAATATTTTGAATCCTGTGACATCCATTTTTAAATCGAAGTTCTCGGAGATCCTATAAAATCGTAAAGGTCTGGTTAAATACCTACAGATCCCTTAAAATACTTTGAAATTCTCAGAAATCGTTTGAAATCTTTCAAAATACTCCAGAAGCTTCAAAAATAGATGAAATCCTTTCAAAGCCCTGAAATGAGTTAAGATCCATTGAAACTCCTTGGAATCTGTTAAAATCTCTGGAAATTATTCGGTATCCCTTGAAGTGTTTCAAAATCCTTGAAATCTCTTGAAAAATTTGCGACTTCGATTTTTGACACGGCGATTATGTTATATTAGCCAGTCAGCGAAGAAGTTTGAAAATAGGTTTGAAGACAGAGAGAGAAAATAGTTGCATTAACGAGCAATTTTAGAAAATACTATTAGAGTCATTTTTTCAGAATAGTGGTATAATAGTTGCATCGCTGAAAAAAAGTGGAAAAAAAAATCAATAGTGGCGTGAGTCCAAGGCTTGCCCTGACCTTCGTTCCCCGACCCATTACCCTTCCCATTTAACTTTTAATTTTTTGCTTCTCACATTTAACTTTTCATCTTTGGCCCTTTCGTCTTGACCTATGACCCTTGATATTTGATCCTGACCTGTGAACTCTAACCATTGACCCCTGACTCCTTGTAATCATACGGAACCCATTATGGACTGAACTAGAATTGAGATGAGCAGAAAAAACTACCATTTTAATTTGTAACTTCCAACTCTTTACAAGTCGTAAACTTGGAGAGGGTGAAATTTATTTTCCTCTTCTCATCTTTCCGGACATCTACCTACACGAAAATAATGCACAAAGTAATTCGTCAACGCTTATTGGAAAAGTTTTTCAACAAATGGGTTCATTTTTTCAAATTTCTTCAAAAATGTTAAAATCTTTGAGATTCTCTGTGACCCCATGGAACACCATGGCATACCAAGATGAAATCCATAAAGTTCTTTTTTGATGTTCCCTTAAATCATTGGAATCTTTGAAATTGCTTAGTGTGTTGTGAGATACCCTCAAATCTTTTTAATCCTTCAAAATACATTGAAATTTTATGAATCTTCAAGAACATTGGAGATTCTGCAAAATCTCATAGATCTGATAAAATCACTACAAGTTCCTTGGCATACTTTGGAATTCCGTGAATTATCTTGAAATTTATATCTCAAAATTTCTTCAACAATTCGTAAAACTTTGATATACTTTCAATTAGATGAGACTTCTCGAAATCTCCTCAAGTAGCTTGAAATTCTCTGAAATCTCTTGAAATCCTTTAAAATACTCTACAGGTTTTGAAACTATGTTTAAAAACCTCTAAAATTCCTGAAATCAGTTAAAATCCTTTGAAACTCCTTGAAATATGTTGAAATCTCCTGAAATTGTTATAAACCCCTTGAAATGTTGTTAAATCATTAGAATCCATTGAAGTCATTTCAAAATTCCGATTTTCAGGCTGGCGGATATGTTATTTCAATCAATTAACGAAGAAGTTTGAAAATAGGTTTGA
Organism: Melikaiella ostensackeni; assembly: GCA_032362435.1. Taxonomy (NCBI): domain Eukaryota; kingdom Metazoa; phylum Arthropoda; class Insecta; order Hymenoptera; family Cynipidae; genus Melikaiella; species Melikaiella ostensackeni. The sequence continues at coordinate 8,902 of JAUMHM010043080.1, forward strand.
AAGCAATATGAAAAAAGTTGCATTAGCGAGAAATTTCGGAAAATTGTAACATTAGTGTCAATAGTGACGTGAGTGTAAGGCGTAGCCTTCGACCCCTATCCCATTAACCTTTCCCTTTCACCTGTGACCTTTCGGGTACTATTGTCTCAAACGTTGATTTAAAACTTGACCTTCGACCCCCGGCACAGAAGAAAATTTGAGAGAATAGTAGCATTAGTGTCATTATTTTATGGCGCATAATAGTTGCGCCCTTGAGAAAAGTGTCAATAGTGGCGTCAGTCTGAGGCCTGGCCTGACCTTCGATCCCTGGCTCATTAACCTTTCCCTTTGACCGGTGATCTTTTGAGTACTATTATATGAAATGTTCAATTAAAGCTTGAGCTTCGTTCCCTGGCTCCGGATCCTTCCTTTTTGACCTCTGTCCTTTGGCCCCTTTGTCTTGACCTACGACCGTTGATATTTGACCCCTGACCTTAACTTCTGACCATTAACTCTCAAGTCTTTGTAACCCTAGGAAACCCATAATAGACTGAACTGTAGTGAAGATTCGCAGTCAGTTCCACCATTCAATTTGTACCCTTCAACTCAACAGAAGTCGTAAATTTGAAAGAGTGAAACCGCTTGTTTCTTTCCCTCTTCTCTCGGGACGTCCACCTACATGAAAATAGTGTACACAGTAATTTATTAACGCCGATAGGAAATGTGTTTCGAAAATGGATTCGCTTTTCAAAATTCCTCTAAAAATGTTCAGCTTCATGAAATCCTCTGAGACTTCATGAAATACCATGATAAAATCCATAAATTTCTCTAGAAATTGTTTTAAATTTTTAAATCTTTCAAGTTCTTTGATATCTTTGATGCCCCTTTAAAAGCCATTGAAATTTCTGAAATTTCAAATCAGATGAAACTTCCTGAAATCTCTCAAGATCCCTTGAAATTCTCTGAAATCCGTTAAAATCTTTCGAAATACTATTAATGTTCAAAACTACATAAAAACCTTTCACATTATGAAATCAGTTAAAATCGTTTAAAACTCTTTGGAATCTGTTGAAATTTCTTGGCGTTTTTCGAAATCACTTTGAATGTATTGAGGTCTCTTGGATCTCTTGGGTTCCTTCGGAATTTCGATTCGTTAGATGGCAAGTATGTTATCTTAGACAATCAGCGAAGAAGTTTGCAAATAGGTTTATACCCTTTATAGGTAAAGTGAAGAATATTTATATTAGCAAAAGTGGCAGAAATTATTGCATCGTTGAACAAAAATGTCAAGAAGTGTCAACAGTTGCGTGAGTCCATGGCCTGGCCTGACCTCCGACCTTTGTCCCATGATTTTTCCCCTCCGACCTGTCACTTTTCGGATATTATTATCTGGGATGTTGATTTAACGATTAACCTTCGACCCCTGACCCATGACTCTTATCCTTTGACCATTTATCTCTTCATATTTGTCCTCTGTCCTTGGGTCCCTTTATCTTGACCTATGACCCTTGATATTTTACACTTGATCTTCAACTGATGTCCATTGAACCCTAACTCCTCGAAACATACGAAACCTAGAATGGACTGAACTTGAGTAAAGATTCATATCTTCCAAATCCTGTGAGACCTATGAGATCTCAAAACTAAATCACTAAAGTTCTCTGCAAATTATTTGAAATTTTTCTAAAATACCTTGGAATCCCTGAAATATTTTGATATGTTTGATACACTTTTAGAATTCCTAGAAATTTTTTTATCTGTAAAGTCCTTGGAGATCCTATAAGATCGCCTAGGTTTTGTAGAATCTCTAAAAAGCCCTTTTTTGCTTTAAGATTTCCTGAATTATCTTAAAATTCGTAATACACCTTAACATTTCTTCAAAAATTGTTTGAGCTTTGAAATTCTCCGAAATCGGATGTGACTTCTCGCAATCTCTGAAAATCCCTTGAAATCTTCGAAATTCTCTGAAATCTCTTGGAATATTTCAAGATACTCTAAAAACTTTTAGATGATATAAAATCCTTCCGAATCCCCAATCGGTTCAAATCCTATATAACGAATATTTTAAGGTATTGTGGGAATCGCCGTTTTCTACAAAAATTAAGACAGTATGAAAGAAGAAATAAGGAAAATAACCTTTGAAAGTCAGTATTTTGTTTTGAAAAACTAGATTTTTGTAATGGATTCGGTGACTAATTGAAACTGTACTCGCCGCCGAATGAACGTACTCGTACCAGGATGTACCGCACGTATAGTGGCGTGAAATCAAGAAATGAGATTCAAAATAACTTTTTTGTCCGCCGTACACCAGATGTAAGCCTTGTCGCTCTCGTTTTGTGTGCGGAAAAATTGTAAGTGTGCGGAGAATCAACTTTCCGAAATAACCAAGTACTCTGCTGGTATTTTCGCGTTGTAAACCAACCCACATATTCATACCTCCGAGTAGAATGATTCTTTCTTTAGGATCACAAGTACTTATAATATCAATTAACGAGCCCCAGAGAGTATCTCTTACATAACTACTGTCACAATCAACTTCAGCGTAGCATGCTATAATAAATGTCCTCCTGATTCCTACTTTCATTCTAACCCATGATAATCTGGTAGATACACATCCATACATTTTGACATGCTATTTTGCACTTTTAAATAAAATCAGACCGACTCCCAGACTACCATGTGATTTATTATCTACTTGTGACCAAAATTCTAGTCCACTTTTTATCTTTCTCAAGATTCAAGAGAAAGTATGGAAACAAAGTCAGAACGAAAGGAGTTACAATCGACTTGTCTTGTGTACAATAAATTATGAAGAGATCTATCTTCGCGGCTTTTTGAATTTTTGTTTGCTTAAACTTTTATTTTGATGCAAATAGCGGAAAGAATGTCGCTTTCTCGAATTTTTCTTGTTTAACTTTCTCAACAAAATTTTTTTTATGGCCCACATCGCTTTGATTTGATACACGCTGGTGTTTGGTGAAAAGAAAATATATTGACTTGTGAATTTAATTGTTAATAACGAATTGTAATAACAGACACACGATATTATTGATTTTTCTCTTTTAAAATCTATATAAACAAATGCAGTATAGGCATTTACAACGAGAAAGAAATTGTTTTTTCAATATTCTGCCAAGTAGTCACGGACATATTTGTATTCCCATCTCCGAGATTCCGGATCCCAAACTTTGTCAATATAATTTATTCTAAAAAGAGAAAAAAATTTCATTGCTAAAAACCACCGACAACAGAGTTTGAGTGAAATGAAGGGAGAAAAATGATTTCTTTTTCATCATGGATCCTGGCACTGTGCATTTGTTAACACAAATTGTTTATAAAATTAACAAATGATATCAGATGACATATTTTCATTACTAAACATCACTGGCAACATAACATAAGGAGAATTAAGAGAAAAAATGATTTTTTTTATATAGATGCGGACACTCTGCATGTGTTTATAATATTCGTTTATAAAATGGACAAATAATTTTGGATGGTCGTATAATTTCAGTCCAGGGGAAAAAAATGTGAAAAAAAAAAACATTCCACAGACGTCCAACTGAAAAGGTCCCTTCAGTAGAATCACCCATGTGTAAAAATTTCAAAATTTCGGCCACCATATTGGATATGCTATTTCAAATTTTGAATTTTTGATGTCGAATTCGAAATCAAAGACCTCGTAAGACCACTTATACCAAGTTTTATACAAAACCGTTGAAATGTCGTGATGTTGACTTAACGATTGACCTTCGACCCCTGGCCCATGACCCTTCTTTTTTTATCTTTGACCTTTCGCTCCCACACATTTGACCTCTGACCCTTGGCCCCTGAGTCTTGATCTCTAACTATTAACCATTACTCCTCGTGACCTACGTAGCCCATAATGGACTAAACTTGTGTGAAGATTCACAGGCAAAACCATAATTTTAATTTGCGCCTTCCAACTCTCCACAAGTCGTAAATTTGGTGGAGTTCATATTCAAAACTATTAGGAAGTAATCCATTCCACATTTAGAATCGCTCGTGAACCTTGTATTTCTGTCTTGCCCTCTCAGTCTCTCATTCGCAGCAGCGAAGTCAATCATACTACGGCTTTCGCCCCTGCACCAATATACGTGTGAATCATTTCACGTTAAACCCAGTATTTATGATAAACAATCTTTTTGTAAGCATGAGCTAATCAATTTCTCCCCGTTATTGTTCGGTTTTGAGTTTCCGAAATAACCAAGTACTCTGTTGGTACCTTCGCGTTGCAAACCAACCCAGCTATTCATATCCCCGAGTAGAATGATTCTTTCTTCAGGATCGCAAGTACTTATAATATCAATGAATGAGTCCCAGAAAATATCTCTTACATAAATACTGTCACCATCAACTTGAGCGTAGCATACCATAATAAATGTCTTTCTGATTGTTATTTTCACTCCAACCCATGATAACGTAGGAGATACACATCATTACATGCTGACATGCTATTTTGCACTTTCTATCAAAAACAGACCGCCTTTCTAGCTTTCATGTGATTTATTATCTACTTCTGACCAAAATTCTAGTCCATTTTTTATCTTTCTTACCTCATGTCCCCTCTCCTTCGTTCCTGTTAGACATAACATAAAGTATATACCTTTCTTAAGCACATTGTATTCCTCGATTCCCTTTCCTTAAGATCATTAATACATTTAGCATTCAAAACACCCTGTCTCTATTCATCGATTGAAAATTTTCCGAAAGTATGTCTTTCGTCAACAGAAGTGTGAATCCTATCCAATGCTGCATTATCTCATTCTTCATTATTCAAAGTATACACCCAACTACCAACTTGATGCGAAAAATGTTTTTCATATGAGTATAAAATCATGTGTGAACTAAGCAGCTGAATCGACATAAGGTGGTGTGTCCATTCATAACGTTAGTCCCACCAAACTTCGGTCATCCAAAAAAAGTATAAAAACAAAGTCAGAACGTAACCTACATAATCCATAATGGACTGAACTGGAGTGAAGTTTTACTGACAAAACCACTATTTTAATTTGTTCCTTCCAACTCTTCACAAGTCGTAAATTTGGAAAGAGTGAAACTCTTGTTTCCTTCCCTCTTCTCTCGGGACGTCCACCTACATGAAAATAGTGTACACAGTAATTTGTTAACGCCGATTGGAAACGTGTTTCGACAAATGGATTCTGCCCCCAGTCTGGTATTTTCTCGATTCCCACTGGACCCCTGGTGCTGTAAATACATACTGGGAATGTACTATTCCTCCTTGTAATACCATTCTCTATTTTATGGCAACTGCAGTGGCTGCAAGTAGAGGAAGGAATATCGAGAATTTTACGAGAATCGCCCTCGAGATGATGTGGTTGTGAGTACACATCGATGAAACGAAAATTATTGCATTTCCCTCAGGAACAGCGATAAGCCGTTACCTCGGCGACGTAAAATTACCGTATAACTGTCAACAGGAATCTGTAGTAGAGTATAATCGTTTGACTAGTGAACATACAAGTCGACAGGAACGATGTGATGATAAGTACCAAGAAAATTTCCGGGTGAGAGGGAATTTCAGTTAAACCACGAGTAGTTCAGACTGTGAAACTGGGAAATCGTTCGTACCTTTTGGAGTTTGAAATTCTTCAAGTTCTAAAATCAGGAATCACAGCGCTTCACTAGTTTAGTTTTGTTTAAAAAAGGGGATCTTTTTCTGAGAAAAAGGGACTATAAGGAGATTTCATTTATTATTAAGAACTCTTTATATCATATGGGTATCTCGTAAATTGCACGAAAGTACCCTCTAACAGTAGCACCTTTTTGCGAAAAACTATTCTTATAAAGTCATTTTAGTGTTATCTGAAATTTTTTTTATCCATCTTTCAAAAAGTTTGTTGAACACTTCGGCAGATTTTTACGTGTATTGTCCATAATACCTTAAGAAAATTATATATATTTTTTTCCTGAATGCAGCCAAAGTCGCTCATAATGAAAAAGTCGTGAAAATTCAAGAAATGTTTATATCTACTCTCGGGAGTCATAACTCAACAAAATTGTGAAATTTTGATTATTTTTTCAATATCTTTTCAAAGAATTGACACAAACACTTCGCTTTTCAATCTCCTAGCGCAATACTAACAAGCTATGAGAAGTCTCATATTTCTTGACGGTAATCTGTTTATAAAAATGTAATAAATATTATTTTAGAAAAGCAGAAATTTATTTGAGTTTCCAGTTATCTCTCGTGCATTTACGAACCTCAGACTCACTTGAGAAATTCAGAATCCCTTGAAATCCTTCTAGAGACTCTGAAATCTATCGGGATTACTTTAAAAATTCCTGAGTAACACGTCGATCTTTCAAAGCCCCTTGAAATCAACAAAATCACTTAAAAGCCGTAAAAATCCTTTGAAATCTTATCATTTCTCTTGAAATCCTAAAAACGCCTGAAATATAGTGAAATCTCTGATACCACCTTGATCAAAAAGTTGTAGGACTCGTCACCGTGTGGCGCTCTCTTTCGGCCGATTTCAATTCTTCTTTTTTTGTTGTGTTGGTAGAAGTGTCA
>JAUMHM010043110.1:0-15435 GCA_032362435.1 Melikaiella ostensackeni
AAAGATGACGGGGTTTTACTTTCCACCCTAAAAAAACTTCTTGGTAGTGGGAACTGAACTGCATAGGAACACCGGGATTCATCACTGTGTTTCTGAGGAGAAAAGATGTCAAACCAAGCTTGTGCCTTAAACGACCCACCTGTGTGACCGTGTTAGTGTTTTGCGACGGTAGGTCAATTTTATTTTTCGTGTCTTTTCCGATTTTTTTCAAGTACTTATCGGCAAAATAAAGTTTACCCACATTATTTTACCTTCAAAATTTACCCACATCTTCTGACAGTTCATCATTTAATCTTTAAAAACCTTGAGTACAGTTTCTTAATATTTATTTATTGCAAAGTTATGAATTTGTTAACAAAATATCCATTTTCTTAAGCTTTTGCTTATATTTAGATTATTATTTTGAAAAAAGTGAAATATATAATTCTAAAAACAATTGGAGCGTATAGTAGAAACTCCGAGGAATACACATGAATTTTTCCAGATTTTTTTTGCAGTTTTCAAGACAAAAAAAAGAGCAACCGGGCATGAACGATCCACCTGTGTGACGGAAGCAGCAAAAAAAGCCTGTGTGACGAAGGGTTAATATTGAAGTTTCAGCCATAGTTCATGGGAGCCAGCTCATGAAAGTTAAATAAATGCAGACTAACTATTTTTTTTTTTAACAACATGTAAGTGCTTGCCTTTCGACTTGTTGGCTCACGATATCGCCCTTGTGCTTGTGTTTATATTTTTCAAATATTTCTCAGGTAATTTACTGAAAAATTGGCTATTCAAAATGAAATGAAAAGCTATAAAATTCCAAATAATATACCTAAGAATATTTGGCTTCTGTACAATCCATTTCCAGAATATCAGAGTTTTACGGAAGGTCTTGGCGTGAGTGAGGTTTATGCTCGAAATGGTTTTCTAGAATTTTCAAAAATATATTGATTTTTTAATCCGACCGCGCGGTCTCACAATCCACGCGCAACGGCCGGCGCAGTGGAGCAAAATCAAAAAACAAAGTTCTAAATATTTTTCAGAACGCAATTCTTAACTGTTTTTAGATTTTGGTTTTCAGAAAAATTTAGAATTTAATTTAAAATTGATAAACGCAAACGAAATTCGAACAAATTGCCAGTGTGGATTTTTTTGAAAAGCAGAAATAAATAATTCTTCCCCCTAGTTATTGTTCAGCGATGTTACCAGTAAAGGTTAGTTGTGAAAATTTGTCATAAGATATCAATTTTTAACTTTATAAACAAAGAACTAAATATCACGGGCAATATAATTTGGGGAATATTAGGAAAAAAACTATTTCCTTGTGCCTATAAATGTCCACAATATTAATTCTTTTACATCATTTGTTTATATAATTTGTTTATGAAGTTAACAGACAGTGACATAATAAAGTATCACTTTCTCGATATAAGCAAGTAATTTTATGGCCCTAATATTACTTTAAAAACGAACAATACATCATTTACACCATTGATATTAGAATTTTTTTATAATAAATAACATTACTCATCAAACATTTCTTGCTTTCACGTACCCTTGCGCATTAAATCCAAGAAACACTGAGCGTAGGAAAGTTTTGTTTTTACGAAAAGCTAAAGAAAAAGGAAAAAATAGACGTTGGTGCGCTATTTGCATTAACAGGAAATTTTAAACAACAATTCAAAAATGACTTGCGCATACCAATTTTAAATTGAATTCTAAATATTTTGAAGAAACCAAAATCAGAATTCGGTTGAGAATTGCGTTCTAAAAGCTACTGAAAACTTTGTTTTTTGCTTACGCCCACTGTGCCGTCAGTTGCGCGTGGATAGTGAATCTGTGCGGCCGGACTGAAAAATTAATATCTCCGAAAGTTACAGAGTAATGAAAAAACAAAACTATAATTTCAATCTCAAAATTGATTTGAAACTTTTTAAAATTTTCTTTAGCCAATTTTTAATTTTTATTTGGTTTTTAAGTTGCATTTAAAAGGCCTGTAATTTATGCGGTGCACCTGTAACAATCATTAAAACTCATCAAGCTGTTTGGGAGGTATGGGGTTTTCAAAGGAGTCAGGTCTCAAAAGTGAAAATCCTGTAACTCCCTGAATTTTACAACTTTGGAAAACCATTTCAATCATAAACTTCACTAACCAGGTAAGGTATCCAATCTAAGTTTTTACTACTTGAATAAATTCTTTAATACCTCTATACCAGACTTTCCGTAACATCTAAGATAAAATCTCATAGAAAATTATTTTATCTATTCTTATTCTCCTGTTTTTGTTAATATTGTTTTCAGTATAATTATAAGAATTTGGTGAAATGTGATTTTACGATCGATGTTACTGAAAGTCCGGTATAGGGGTATTAAAGAATTTATTCAATTAGTAAAAACTTAAATAGGGTGCATTACAGAAGAAATTATTGATAGAATGCAAGTTTCATGGGTTTTTCCCAAAAAATGTATTTCATGTTAACAAGCACATATTTTGTGACCAATAAAAAAAGACAACAATGCAACTTTCAATGAGAATATCAATAATTTTACTAAATATATTTGAATTTGATTAAAAACAGGCTGACATGCACATATAGTATACACATCAAATATATATTTCATTATTTATAACTGTAGTTATCCTATAAACCACCCCTGATGAGGAAGTCTGAATTGGTTTGGGAACAAGTTGGTCCCCAGTAGTATAGTATAAAAAAGATGGAAAAAGGAAGAGTGTAGGTTGGTTTTGGTTGACTCTTTCCTTTCTCTCCCTCTTTTTACATTCTTATCAGAGAATGTATTGGATTTGTGTAAAATTTGACCCCCCCCTCGTTTTTTTTGAATGTCCACGTTTTGAGACCCTTTGAAGCCGAAAAACATGTTTTTACGAATGTGTCTGGCTGTGTGTGTGTGTGTTGTCTGTAGATTTTTAGTTTGTGAGCACGATAACTTTCGAAAGAATTAACCGATTGAATTATCCTTTGGCATACTCTTTTAGTGTCCTAAAATGAAGGCCAAGTTCGTTACCTAGCCATTTTAAACAAAAATTCAAAAAGTTAGAGCATTTTTAAAATTGTTGAGACCACTTTTTTTTAAATTTACAAATTTTATGTACAGATATTCGTAGTACTCAGAAAGTCGAAAAAAAATTTTTATGACTTTTTTCGATGGAAAAAAATGTGAGAGTTATAGCATTTACCTAATTCAAAAAAAGAAACGAAAATGGATAATTTTAAGCCAAACAATGCACGATATGAAAAAAAGTCAGGAAAAGAAAAACGTTTCTTTTTGAAATCCCTACAAGATAGTCATAACATCTCCATACAACTTGTTGAAAAAATCTCTCTTACAGTCTTTCACTTTGTCCGAATCCCGTACCATTTCACCATCAGCATTCTTGATTCCGACAACCTTAGTGCTCGAACTTCCTCCTAATCTTCTTAAGCCATTTCCAAAATAATTTCTTGTTTCCTTCAAAGTCATTTTGCATTCTTTTATCTTCTTCCGCTTTTGACTTCCTCCTCGCTCTCTTTGACTAGTATCTTGGCTCTTCTCTTCTTATCCCTGTCATCATTTTCGAATCTAGTCCTCTCCTCATCGCTAAGACCGTTACTATTTAAGATTCTCTAGTACGTTTGCTTCTTCTCGTTGACAGCCACGTGGATCTCATCATTCCACCATGCATCTCCAGCCTTGTTTCCTACAGCCGCAGTACCACACACTTCAGATGCACTCTTGAAGATGCTAACCCGTAGCATTGTCCATGCAGCCCCTACATTTTTATTGTCCAATGCAGTCTTCCACTTTTCTTTATGATGTCCTAAATATTTATCCAGCTTTTCACCATTTATGTTTGTACTTCTGGTTTCTGCAAATTCTCTATTCTAACTTGCGTTTGCTTCAGCTTTGGAATCTTTTAAAATGTCTTACAATCTTTTAAACTCATCCCGTGAATTCATCGGCTTATGTTTTGCATAAGATAAAATATTACGAGTAAAAAACTGATCTTAAATCCCTTGAACTTTTTGAAAATATTCGAAAATACTTTAAAGTTCCAGTAAATCGCTTGAAATCCTACAAAATCCTCTAAAATCCATGGATATTCTTTGGAATGTTTTGAAATGTCTCACAATCTTTTAAAATCATCCCGTGAATTCATCGGCTTACGTTTTGCAAAGATAAAATATTACGAGCAAATCTTGATATAAAATGCCTTAAAATCCTCTAAAATATTCGGAAATACTTTGGGATTCCGGTAAATCGCTTGAATTCCTACAAAATCCTCTAAAATCCGTGGATATTCTTTGGAATCTTTTGAAATGTTGTACAATCTTTTAAACTCATAGCGTGAATTCATCGGCTTATGTTTTGTATAAGATAAAATATTAAGAGTAAAATACTGATTTAAAATGCCTTGAGGTCCTTTAAAATATTCGGAAATGCTTTGAAATTACAGTAAATGACTTGAAATCCTAAAAAATCCTTCAAAGTCCGTGGATATTGTTTGAAATCTTCTAAAATGCCTTAAAATCTTTTAAAATCATCCCCCTTTCTCATTTAAAATCAAAAACAAATTCAAAGGCGCGCTCAAATTTGCGAGGGAAGCGAGCTGCGCGCGAGAAGTTTCTAGTAAAAGAATTCTGCACAAAAAAAAAAGTATTTTCGAAAATTTTGTTCTGGGCGGAAATGGGTTAATATTAGCTACTCTGTAAATAAAATATCAATTTCAATAACGGATACTCCTCTAAAAAAAATAATACAAAATATGTATAAAAAAGTGCACCCTCGACAGCAACTTTTCAGATAATTTGGAATTTCCATTTATTTGGATTTTCAACGCAGTTTCTGAAAAATAAGGAGTCTAGATGAAAATTTCTTGGATAGAATTCATCTTTTTCTTTTAGGATCTTCAGGTTTTGGCAGCCACCGAGTTCGGAAATCATACAATTTTGTTTGTCATACAGGAATATCTTTATAATTTATTTATATTTTCACGTTGCCATTTATGTCCGAATAAATAAGGAAAATTAAAAATAGAGCAATTAGCAAAATTTTATTGATTCCAATTTCTAGATTATATTGGATTTTATACTATTTAGTAATAGAATAAATGAGTCAGCATTTATCATATTCTAGAGTGTAAACAAGGATAATAATGAAACATTTGAAATCATCACACTTGGTTGTTTTATTTGGGTGATTACATTTACACACATGTACTTCTCATTAAAAACCGGTAAATTATACGTAACGCCCTAGGGGGGGGGGGGTCACCTCGAGTGTTACTCTCATCTTAAATTTGCATAAACTTACTATAGAAAAAGCGTTAATATGAGGGGGGGGGGGGTCCAAATTGTCAGATAAAAACGCAACGTATGTCTTGAACGTCCCCTATCTTTAATTACTATTAGAGAAAGTACAGACCATTTATTCAATCATCTACTCAGATGGCATAAAAAAACCGACAATTATCATTTTTTCGGCAGTCCATACGCATTATGAAAAAAATGTTTTCTCAATATTTCTTCCTTTCAGAGTTCAATTACAAAACTTGTATATTTTTTTATTGTTATTTCATGTTTCCCTCGTAAGTTGTTTCGCATTTTCAGGTAATAACTACGAAAAGCGAAAATTCTAGGCTTAGCGCAAATGCACATAATTTCAAGATCGTAAAACGTGTAGTAATTTATTATCTAAACACACGTAACAGTTTTGAAGCAAAAACATGGAATAACAGTAAAAATCTTTAACTTTATTGTTATTAAGTTCGCATTTTTTTACTGATATAAGTAATTATGAAAGTGTCGAAATTCAGCTGTTTGAGAAAATTCATTTTAAAATTTTTCTAAAAAACTGCCACCACTTTGCAGTTAAAAAATTTCAAAAAAATATTTAGCCAAATATTTGTATGCGGTCGGAAAATACAGCATTGAAGAAAAATGTTATTTTTTTTAAATTGGAAGATTAACAACTTTAATAGCTGGTTAAGCAGAAAAAAATGGTATTTGCGTACACGCGTCCAGCACGTTTTTAAAATTATTTTTAATCACATGCTAGTCTTCATTTACTTGATATTATATGTTTAAAAAGTAATATCTATAATTAGGGACCTGTTACTTTATCTAAGCGAGTTTTTTTATGAAGGAAAATGTTGCGTGAGAACTTCTGCGTCTACGTTAATTATAAATGATCAAATGTAATTTCAATATTTTTCCACCGAAAAAGAACACTAAAAAATAAAAAAATCTATTCTGCGGCCAAACCATGCAAGATGTGAAAAAAATGTAATGAAAAAAAAATTATTCATCAAGAAAAGATCTAGTTTAAAATTCGTGTATTTCGTCAAAAATTCGTCTTTTTGGTAGAAAATTAATCTCTGTAGTTGAAAATTCAACCATTTGGTCAAAAATTTTTATATTTTGTTTGAAATTTGTCTTTTTTTAGTATTTAATTGATGTTCTAGGTCAAAAATTCATCTCTTACGGTTGAAAATTCAATTATTTCAGATGTAAAATTAAAATCTTTTTTGGGTGAAATATCAACTGTTACATTTTTCGTTGAGAATTCAGCTTTTTTTCGTTGAACTCAAGGGTTAACCACTATTGAATTCAAGTCTATACCTATTTCTGAATTTTCTTCAATTCTTTTGTATTTTTTTGAGTTCACCCTGAATTCTTTATAGTTCCCTTGAAATCCACTGAATTCAGTAGATCTTTTTTGGATTTTCATTTTTTTTCAATTCACCCCCTGAAGACTTATCAATTCCCCTTGAATTTCTATTAACTTTATCAAATTCGTATTCTCTAATTCTATTCACTTCCATTATGTCAGTTAAATGGAATTTTTTGGATTCAAAAAATTTGGTTTCATTCACGCCAATTACTTTTAACTCATCTTGAATTCATTTGGAATCCAACCTGAATTCTTATTGAATAATCCTGAATTCTTTTGAATTCTTTAAAATTCTGTCGAATTCTCTTGATTATTTTTCAATTCTTCCTGAATTCCTTTCAAATTCATCGCATTCTTCTCACTTCTCTCAAATTCTTCTAATCTCACCCCAATTTCATTCGATTTATTGTTTTTTTATTTATTTCTTTTTGATTTCTTCTAAATGCTTATGATATTACAGTGAGTTCTTTTAAACTCCCATGAAGTCCACCAAATTCAATGGATCATTTTTTGGATTATTAATTTTTTTTATTCATCCTGAAGACTTGAGAATTTCCTTGAATTCTTATGAATTCAATTAGAGTTTTCTATTTTTAATAGCATTTTTCACGATTATATCGAAAACTATTTTTTAAATTAATTTTTAATTCTTAATTTTCAATTTTTTTTATTCATCCTGAAGACTTGAAATTTCTTCTTGAATTCTTATGAATTCAATTAGATTTGTATGCAATAATTCTATTTACTCTAATGTATCTGAATACAATTGCAATTTTCAGATTTGAAAAATTTTGTTCCATTCACTTACATTATTTTAATTTATCTTGAATTCGTGTGCATTTCATCAAATTCTTCGAAATCCACTCCAATTTTACTGAAATCAATGGAATATTTTCTATTTTATGACTTTTTAAATTTTATTTGGATTCATTCTGAATTCTCTTAATTTCTTAATAGTTCTCCATGAATTCTTTTGAATTTATTTAAATTCTACTTAAATCAATGAATTTTTTAATTATTTTTTAAATTCATCCTGAAGTATTTCAAACACGTCTTGAACTCTTAGGCATTTCATCAAACTCTTCAGAATTCCTTTAATTTTTCTAAACTCTCTTCAAAAATGAATTCAATTTATTTTTTCAATATTTTTAAATCGTTTTCGATTTACTTGAGTTTTTGAAAAGATCGCCTTGAATTTTTATGAATTCCACCCAAATCTTCTCATTTCCCTTAAATTTCTCTAAATTCACTCGAATTTTATTTCATTCATTTTCTTTTTTTAATATCGTTTTTTTGGCACTTAAATTCTATCGAATCCGCCCTAAATTCACTCCCATTTTATTCAATTCGATAGAAAATTTTAAATTTTTGAAATTTTATTCAGACCACTCAAATTCCTATGATGTTCATCAAAGTCTCTTGAATTCGTTTGAAGTGAACTTGAATTGTTTTGAATTCATTCTGAAGTTTTATGAATTTATCCTGAATTTGTTCAAATTTAGCTGCAATTCTGATAAATTTCATCGAATTTTTTGAATTCTTTTGAATTCTTTTGAATTGAAGAGAACATTGTTCATATTATTAATACGCATTAGTCACTTTTAGTCAATTTCAGTCACTTTGTGGATTAAAAAAATGGATTTTACTTTGGTGACTGTCTGTCGTCGTTGTCTGTAAACACGATGACTTTTGAAGAAATAATCTGGCTGGATTTTCCTTCGGTACACTGTGTTAAGGTCCAATGAAAAAGGATGACTTTGTTAGCCAGACATTTTTGACCAACTGTTCTGGTTCTATCCATCGATAATGCTTTTCAAGAAATCGAAAATTCCATTTTCCAGCAAAACTGTACGAGATATGATAGAAATGTCAAAAAGCAAAATTGTTCATCTTAAAAATGTCAACAAATTTTCTCCGAACTATTTTTTTCTGAGACACAGTTTGAGTTTTAATCGTGAAAAATATTAGTGAAAATGAAAAATTCAATTTTCCGTTCAAACTATGCAAGATACGAAAAAATGTTACGAGACAAAATTGTTCATCTCAAAAAGGTCTACAAATTTTCCACGCAACATTTTTCAAGAAAACGCATAGTTTTTGTTTTGATCATGAGAAACAACATTAAAAACAATAAAGAATTCAAATTTTTTGAAAAACGACAAAATATACAAAACAAGGTCCCATGACAAAATTATTCACTGAAAAAGGTCTACAGATTTGTTTCTGACCATTTTTTTATAAGACGGGTAGTTTTCGATTCAATCGTGAAAAAATGCTATTAAAAATGAAAAATTATAATTTATAGAAAAACGACACAATATATAATAAGATGTTTAACGGCAAAATTTATCAACTCATACCGAAGTCACACTAATTAATAAGACTTTACTTTCATGGCAAGTTGATTTAGAATCAATCTATTCAGATTTTTCCATTTTTCAAAATAGAAAAAGGTAATAATTCAAACAATCACACATTTCTAATAATTGATATTTTCATAAACATTCTGCGATGAATATTTCAATTAGAACAGATATTTTTTGATGAATCGATTGTCTGTATTCTAGAATATTTATTATGATTAAAACGATATCTGCTTTCTTATGAACCATTTCATGAACTAAATACAGAACACAAATTGGCTCAGAAATCAAAAATAGACTTCCTTTCCAGCTCATTAGAGACAAATTTATAACAAATCGAATCTAAAATTTGAAAAAATTAAAATAATGAAGATGTTAACCTAATTTGTTCAGTAATAAACATAATTGATCACGAAAATTATGGTACAGAAATAATTACAACATACATTTATCATAATAGAATCCTACATAATATAGAAAATTTCAGGAGAGAAGTGATGAAAATGTATCCGTTAAAGCCGAAGCAGCTTTCAGGAAAGAGAATTCACAATTACTAAATTACAGTTGTCAATGGTTTAATTTTTAATTTTGAAAGGCTTCTGCAGAAAATGAGGGAAATACATCGACCGAGCGCGTAGCGCGAGGTGAATACATTATCGAGCGCAAAGCGCAAGATCCGAGAAAGGAGCGCCTTAGGCGCGATTTGTCAAATCCTTCAAAAGTTAACATAACTAACATTGAAAAACGTTAAAAGGACTAGGTGAATGGGCCTAGCATAAATCAGGAGCCTTAAATGAATATGAAATCGTAGAGTATTTCTTTGCGGAAAAATTAGCTATTTTTTATAAAAATCTGGAGGTTCCTGTTATCTACATTTAGAATAAACTGCATTGAAACCATATTAAAACTAATTAGTGAAGGAAAAAATCCAGATTTTACTTTCAACTAAAAATAGAAAAAAAAAACGAAACCAGGTGAAAAAAACAGCAGTTAAAGTTTATTCTTTTTGATAAGAATTTGTCCTCGCTGTAGAAACTGTTTACAACGGGCTTTGCATATGCATGTTTGTATTGTTATGTGCGCAATTTTTATTTTCATGCGTCGATATTTCTCACAATTTTACGGATTTTTTGAGCTGTATTGTAAATTTAAGTACGTCACATCAAACTCGTGATTAAAATAAACTAAAAATCAATCTAATGAAATAAAATTGTACTTTGATCACAAAAACGGTAATTTGACAATAGGTGGATTCCAGACCACGCTCATGAATGAAATTTATTGAAACAAAATACATGTAATTTCAAGGAATTCGAAAGGCTCACACCCTGAGATTACACCCCATGGAAAAAAATTGCAACGTATATTTTCTTTTTTCGATGAACTTATTTTTAGAACTTGCTCAAAGCTTGAGAAAGAAAGAATTAACGCTTGAAGCATGTACAATCATTTTTTTTTATTGAAACAAGAAAAATTATGGAATAATTTTTTTTATAATCGCGCGGAAAACAATTCTTTGCTGATCAACAAAATAAAAATATGAAACAAGATTATTATGACTCCAAGTTCAAATTGTACAATTTAATCACTTAAAATATGTAATAATTTGAGACGCATTGAGATTGAAATGTTCAATTTAGTACACTTTCAAATTTTTCTAAGGCAAATTAATATTTTATTTTTGCGCAGAATAATTTCGAAGAGGCTTGAAAAATTAGAAAGCTACTGTAAAAGTATTCAGTTTTTAATGCTTTTTCGGAACTTTTCAAATGTGCATGATTTCAATTAAAAGTTATTATAAAGTGAAATAGTTGAATTTCAAATATGCATCAGTTTCCAATTAGTAATTTTGAATGTTTCATTCCGACATTATCAATTCTAACATTGTATTTTACATTCAAAACGTTATTTCAAATTTGTAGATTTAAAATTAAAGGTTTCAATTTTAAAGATATCTAATTGGATAAAATGAATCTTTAAACACTTTCATTTTGTTTTTACAATTTTTTAAGATTCATTTTCTCTCTGTCAGATTTGTATGGTTTTAAACATGAAACTTCTGATTGTGGAAAACGAAATAGAAATTTTTAATTTTTTCGTTCTGAAAGTTGTGAATTTTAAACTGTTAGAGCTATAAATTCTTCATTGTATAATTTTTCTACAATATGAATGAAAGAAATTTAATTTTCAAACGCTCTAAATTTGTAAATGATCCTCTTTCATGTTGACACCGAAACATTTTATGATTTTCGGATTCCTTGAAATGATGATTGAGAAAGGAATATAATTTCCAGGAAATCGTTTCACAATCTGGTTTCAAGTTGAACTTTTCAAGCCTTCAAAATTTACTGAATGTACATAAAGGCCAAAATTTGTATCGAATTTTTTTAAGGATTTCAAAATATTTCTAAGTATTTCAAAGCATTTGAAGAAATTTTCGGACAAGTCAACGGGTTTGATGCGATACTATTGCATTTCAGAGCACCTAATTAGATATCAAGCAATTTCAACACATTTTGTTTAATTTCAAAGGATTTCAAAGTAAAATTTCATATTTCAATTTCATTCATGTAGTTGAAAATTCTTTGGATTCGAGATGTTTTTCATTATATTTAAAAGCATTTTTGCGCGGGGGTGATACAGCGTGATGAAAATTAGAAACAAATATTTCCAATATGGCCGCTTATGGAGCGATACATGCGCCTATGTGAGAACTGGGGGAACTAAAATCGCAACTGGCCGTGCGGGCGGAATATTTAAATTTGAAATATTGTACTTATTAATGTTGTCAATAATTTGTAATACCGTTCATTGATATTATTTCAAACAACAATTGAAGTACACAATAATATCAATGAATGGCATTATAAATTATTGACAACATTTTTGGTAAATGGAATTTAATAAAAAATTTTTTTTTAAAATAAACAAAGATTCTGAGCATGGGATTTGATTCGACATAAATATCAAAAATCGTTTATAAATCGATGGGTCCCAAAATAAAATAGGAAACTCACGGCGACGGATAGAAAGAACGTAACTCGCGGTGACGGATTTTCTTCTAGGACCCAGTTTTCTGCGATGTCTAACGCATCGCAGAAAACATTGTTTCAAATTATGAAACGCAACATTAATAAACTTATAACACGAACATATGGTTTTGTTGAATCAATTTTTTCAATTCAAATTATGAAACGCAACATTAATAAACTTATAACACGAACATATGGTTTTGTTGAACCAATTTTTTCAAAGTACTTAGAATCCCTGGTAAAAATTTCGGAGAGGTTTGCGTACGATTTTCTTTCAGATTTTTTCCGAGATCTGCATCCGAAGCTTTCCGTTTCTATCAGAAATTCTGACGAAGTTTGACTTATTAATTCAAGTTACCGCAAATAGCTTGTCAATCAATTATAAATGAAATTAGCACCGTTTTTGTTCAAAAAGTTATACTGATTTTTCATCAAAAATTTTCGTAAAGAATCGGATGCAGATTTTGGAAAGGTTCGGAATGGAGTGTAAACAATTGGACGGCTCCGAAAAGAACTTGCTATCAGAAATTTCTACCAGGGAATTAATATCGTTTTGAATGATCATGATAATAAGCTCTCTGGAACTTGAAACATTTATTAAGAATAAGTAAAATCGGAACAGTGCATAAATCTGATTGAATTTCCAACGAAATATGAACGTTAAAATTTCATAAATTATCATCATTAAAGCAGTAAGCATATCAGTGAAAACTTGATTAATTTGTGCAATGACTTCTAATTTACAAAAAGTAGGTCCTCAATGCAATAAACACTTTGAGGTTAGTATTTAGAGACAAAATTCTTGAATTCAATTATCCTTATAAATAACAATTTGTACTTACCTTATTATATTATCATTCTATTTTTTAATTAGAATTCGTTGACACATGGCTGACATGGCTTTGCAAATAAAACATTTAAAATTGTTCATTTTTTCAAAAAAGTGTTCAAAATTATAGAATAATTCTGAATCAAATTCATATAAACTATATAAACTGCTAGATAGTAAATGAATTAAAATTTGAATTTGAGCAGGTTGTACAATTATTTTATTTCAAATTGAAAGTCTGAATAGTTAGATAATTTCAAATAAATATAAAACGTTCCCAATCCAGCTCGTGCAAATTCAACTGTATAGGAAAGGCCTCAAATTTTTTATAGCATCACAAAGATCCTAAATAGCTATACAAGAAATGTAAATGAACTTCTTGTAATTGATCATACTTTTGCAAATGAATTTTCATAAATTACAGGTTTCGATAATTACTTTGATTTTATTTTCTATATTTTTTTTCGCAATAAATTTTTTCGAAAAATATGTGAGATACGAGAAGAAGTTCAAAGTAAAAATTGTTCTCCTTGAAAAGGCCTACAAGAAGTTTTTAATACATTTTCGATATTTTCAATCGTTTTTTGAGTACCTTCAAAAATGTGCATTTGTACTCAAAGAACGTATACTTAGGAAACGATTCAAAATATTGAGGAACGGAAAAGGAACTTCTTGTAAGTCTCTCCAAGGAGTACAATTTTTGATTCACTTTTTTCCCATATCTAGCATACCTTTCAAAAAAAAATCCCCCAAATTCCTTATTTTCAGAAAATAAAGGGTTTTTTCGAAAAATATGCTTGACACGAGAAAAAGTTTAGAATAAAAATTGGACTTCTTAAAGAGACCTACGAAAATCTATTTTGCCATTTTTCTAAAATCCCAACCTTTTTTCAGGTATTTGTTTTGCATACGTTCTTTGAGTAAAACTACAAAAAAATTGACCTTTTCTTTTCTATTATTACCTGAAAATAAAAAAATTTGGAATTCTTCCGAAAAATATGCTGGATACGGGAAAAAGCTTGAAGTGAAAATTGTTCTCCTTGAAGAGGCCTACAAAAGATTCCTTTCCCATTTTTTTACATTCTGAAGCTTTTTTGAGTAAGTTTTTTCGGTGAAAATATACATTTTTTTAGGTACTCAAAAAACGTTTGAAAATATCGAAAATGGAAGGAGAACTTTTTGTAGGTCCACGATAATAAAAAAGAAAAAGTCAATTACTTCCATTATTTGAAAAAATACCACATTTCGGAAAAAAGAAATTAATGTGTAAAATATAAAATAATGAGTGGCCCGGTTTCCCCAACGTTTCCCAGTTAGCCACATTTTACTTTTTCATAATTTTTACACTGTTTATTTATCACTAATTACTGCAAAAAAAAGAAAACAAAATCAAAGTCATTATCAAAACTTGTAATTCATGAAAGTACGTTTGCAAAATTATAATCAATTGCAAGAATTTCATTTGCGTTTCTTATAAACCTATTTATGATCCTTGCACTTCCGCAAAAAATATTTAAGGCTTTACCTGTGCAACTGAATTTGCACGTGTTCGTTTGGGAATGTTTTACATTAATTTCAAATTATTCAAAGATCCAGACTTTATTTTGAAATATAACGATTGTACAATCTGTTCAAATTGATTTATTATCCAAAAGTTTATGTACATTATACAAACTCAAAATCAGAATTATTCTATAATTTTTACTTCTTTCTGGAAAAAAAATCAGTTTGAAACCATTTTTTTGATAGAACCAGAAATTCAAGGTCAATTTTTGGTGATTGACAAAAATATTTTTTCTTCAAATATTCTTTGCAATATTTGATTGAAGACGTAAAAAAAATAAAATGAACACCTTTCTAATACATTTTATTATTTTGTCTGAGTCATTTTATTTTTCAAATGGATAAATCGATCGCGACTGTCAATATGAAAATGTAATCCTCAAAATCGCAAGTGTTTTGAGAACAGGCTTAAAATTAGTTAAATTGAAAAACAATTTTCATTTTCGATTTCCGATTATAGATTGTGAAGAGTTTGAATAAAATTTTTCTTTTTAAGTTTCAATGTTATATCAATATTACATTCCCATCTGTACACAAACCTGATGTCAAAAAAGCAATAAACTTATTATTCGAGAATGATTTCTTCTACAGAAAAAATTTTGGTAATACCTTTAGAAACGTTTTTTTATCTCATAGCTTTCCGCTATGCTTATTGGTCTCTTGTTTTTAACATTAATGTTTTAATCAAATTATAATTGTAGCTTTGTTGACATTGTTCTTATGTGGAGATACGTAAACTTTATTGGAAATATTTTAATGAGTATGTTAAAATCAATACTTAAACCTATTTTAAAGTTTTTGTAATAAACTCTTTTATTTTCTGACTGGATTGAATAAACTTTCAAAAATTCATCAAAACGCTTTGTATGTTAGATAAATAAAAATGGCAAAAAATCATGAGAAAATAATTACTAATAATAATCTACAAGCGTACGCATCTCATACATTCCATTCGCAGCATGAAACTGGTTCGCAGAGATGCTTTTTTTCATTT
>JAUMHM010043120.1:0-15435 GCA_032362435.1 Melikaiella ostensackeni
GGGGGGTCAGCTGTAGTGTGACGCCCATGTTAAAATTACATACACTTACTATAGAAAACGCGTGACAAACGGGGGGGGGGGTAAATTGTCCGAAAAAAGCGTGACGTAATACTTGAACGGCCCCTTAGGAGAAAAAAATTTAAACGTAGAATTTAATGAAATATATCTTTTTTTAACAAAAAAAAATGAGGTACATTCATTAAATATCATTAGAATGACCAAAAATGAATTTTTAAAATTCAAAATTAAAAAGAAATTTTACACAGTATTGACAGTAATACCAGGCTCTGTCGCACTGATTTTCTTAAATATTGGGCGGTATTTAGTTGATTTACTTAAATAGAATGTTTATTTCTATCTCCATACAAAAATTTTCATGTTTGAAGATTTAAAATTTTTTAAATTTTTCGTTGATGAGTAATTTTTTTTAAATATTAGGAAAACAGCAACATAACGAGTACCAGATTTGTTCGTTTTG
Source organism: Melikaiella ostensackeni (assembly GCA_032362435.1). Lineage (NCBI taxonomy): Eukaryota > Metazoa > Arthropoda > Insecta > Hymenoptera > Cynipidae > Melikaiella > Melikaiella ostensackeni. The sequence continues at coordinate 479 of JAUMHM010043120.1, forward strand.
ACAACCTGAATTGATCAATGTATTTAGAAGCACTCTATGACCAAAAGAAATTATGATATGTACAGATTTGTAAATTTTTCAAACGCTTGTAAGAGAAAAACTTTCTTAATTTTAAGAATATATCAATATTTTAATTGCTAAATTTGTTTCTTATGATGAGACAAATCGATTAATACATATAACAGGCCTGTATGATAAAATAAAATAATGATATATAAAGATTTATCAATTTGTTTAACGTTTAAAGAATAAAAAATCCTCAATTTTTGAAATGCACCAATATTTTGAGTATAAAATTTCTTCGTGTTGATGAAATGAATTTATTGAACTAAATACAAACCTTCTATGATCTATGCAAAATAAACAATAAGCGATGAATAATGATGACCAATAAGAAATAAGAAATAAATAAGAAACAATAAATAATAAAAATGCAGGCGAAATCCCTCTTCCACCCCCTCAGACACCTTTTGCAACACAAAAACCCCTTTTTCAACCCCTCAGACTTATTTGAGAATCCAAAATCGCCCTTTCCATACCCTCAGACTCAATTTGCAATCCTAAATTCTCTTTTTCACCCCCTCAGACTCCTTTTAAAAACTAAGAACAACTTTTCCATACCTTCAGACTCCTTTTGCAGTCCAAAATCCCCTTTTCCACCACCTCCGACTCCTTTTGCAACACAAAAACCCCTTTTTTATTCTCTCAAACTCCTTTTGCAATCAAAAATTTTCTTTTCTACCCCCTCAGACTTCTTTGATAACCCAAAAACACCTTTTTCAATCCCTCAGATTGGTTTTCAAATATAAAAATGACTTCTAAACCTCCTCAAACTCTCTTCACAACCCAAAAATCCCATTTTCATCCCCTCAGACTCCTTTTGTATTCAAAAATCCCCTTTTCCACCCCCTTAGACACCTCTTACAGCTCGAAAACCCCTTTTCCATCCCCTTATACTTCTTTTGCGACCCGAAATACCCTTCCTCAGCCCATCAGACTCCTTTTACAACTCAAAACCCCCTTTCCATCCCCTCAGACTGCTTTTGGAATCCAAAATACCCCTTCTCACCCCCTCAGACACCTTTTACAACTCAAAACCCCCTTTCCATCCCCTCAGACAACTTTTCCAATCCAAAATCCCCTTTCTTATCCCCTTAGACTCCTTTTACAACCAAAAAACTTCTTTCTTATGCCCTTGGACTTCTTTTGCATTCCCAAATCCCCTTTTCCACCCCTTCAGACTGTTTTTACAACCTAAAAACCCCTTTTTCATCCACTCTGACTTCTTTTGCAATCCAAAATTTCCTTTTCCAGCCCCTCAGACTTCTTCAACAACCAAAACCCCTTTTCCACCCCCTCAGACTCCGTCTACACCCCGAAAACCCCTTTTCAATCTCCTCAAACTTCTTTGAAATACTAAATCCCCTCTTTCACCGCCTTAGACTCCTTTCACAAACCAAAAACCCCTTTTTCATATCCTCGGACTCCTTTTGCATTCCAAAATCTTCTTTACCACCCCCTCAGACTTCTTTTACAACCAGAAACCCCTTCTCTATCCCCTCAGACTCCTTTCAAAATTCGAATTCGCATTTTTCATTGCCTCAGACGACTTTTGCAAACCAAAATCCCCTTTCCCACCCCCTCAGACTATCTTTACAGCCAAAAAACCTTTTTCTCATCCCCTGAGACTTCTTTTGCAATCCCAAATCTCCTGTTTCACGCCTTTAGACTCTTTTTACAACCCAAAAACCCCTCTTCCATCCCCTCAGACTTCTTTGAAAATCCATAATTGCCTTTTCCATCCCATCAGAATCTTCTTGCGATCCAAAATTCCCTTTTCCACCCCCTCAGACTCCCTTAACGATCCGAAACCCCTTTTTTCATCCTCTCAGACTCCTTTCGAAATCATAAATTTTCTTTTCCATCCCCTCAGACTCCTTTTAAAACCTAAAAACCAATTTCAATACCCTCGGGTTTCTTTTGCAATCTAAAATCTTCTTTCCCACCTTCTCAGATTTCTTTTACAACTCAAAAGCCCCTTTTCCATCACGCTTGACTCCTTTCGCAATTCAAAATCCCCTTTTCCACCCCCTCAGACTCCTTTCACAACCCAAAAACCCCTTTTCTATCCCTTCAGACTCCTTTTGCAAACCAAAATCCCTTTCTTCACCTTCTCAGACTTATTTTACAACCTAAAAACTTCTTTTCCATCCTCTTAGACTCCTTCTTTAATTTAAAACCCCCTTTTCCCCTCAGACTTCTTTTACAAACCAAAAAACGTTTTCCCGTCGCCGCAGGCTCCTTTGAAAATACAAAGTCGCCTTTTCATCCCCTCAGATTCCTTTCGCGAACCAAAATCTGTTTTTTTCACCTCTCAGACTTCCTCAGCAACACAAAAACCCTTTTTTTATCCCCTTAGGCTCCTTTTTCAATCGAAAATCCCCTTTTTCATCTCCTCAGGCTTCTTTAGCAAACCGAGAACCCCTTTTCCATCTCCTCAGACTCCTTTGAAAATACGAAATCGCATTTTTAATCCCCTGAGACTCCTTTTGCAATCCAGAATCCCTATTCTTTTTCATCCCCTAAGACTCCTTTTGCAATCTACAATCCCCTTTTTTATCCTCTCAGACACCTTTCGCACACAAAAATCTGTTTTCTTTACCCCGCAGACTTCCTTGACAACACAAAAACCCTTTTTTATCCCCTTAAAATCCTTTTGCAATCCGAAATCCCTTTCACCTCCTGATACTTTTTTGACAACCAAAAACCCCTTTTACATCCTCTCAGACTCCTTTAAAAATCAAAGATCGCATTTTCTAGCTCCTCAGACTTCTTTTACAATCTGAAATCCCTTTTTTTACCATCTCAGAATTCTTTTACAACCCAAAAACACCCTTTACATACCCTCAGACTCCTTTTGTAATCCAAAATCCCCTTTTTCACCCCGTTCAGACTCCTCTCACAACACAAAAATTTCTTTTCCATCCCCTCAGATTACTTTTGCAATCAAAAATCACCTGTTTTACCCCCACAGACTCCTCTTACAATACAAGAAATGTTTTCTCATCGCCGACTTCTTTGAAAATCAAAAATCGCCTCCTTCATCACCTTGGACATCTTCCGCACCCCAAAATCTGTTTTCTTCACCCCCTCAGACTTCCTTAACAACACAAAAACCCTTTTTATCCCCTTAGACTCCTTTTGCAATCCAAAATTTCCTTTTTCACCTCCTCAGACTTTTTTGACAACCAAAAACCCCTTTTACATCCTCTCAGACTCCTTTAAAAATTCAAGATCGCATTATCCATCTCCTCAGACTCCTTTTGCAATTTGAAGTTCCCTTTTTGACCCTCTCAGATTCATTTTGCAACCCAAAAACTTCTGTTTTATCCCCTCAGATTCCTTTTACAATCACCCCTTCGGACTCCTTTTACAACTCAAAAATTTTTTCCATCCCGTTAGACTCTTTTTGCAATCCAATATCTCCTGTTTTACCCTCTCAAACTCACTTTACAACGCAAAATCTTCTGTTTTCTTCAGTTGATGATGACATAACTACTACATTGTCAATACAATTACATTCATATTATTATTCACAATAATTTATTATTGATTTTTGGATCATTGAATGGTCTTTTTCCATCTTAGAGACCAAAATTCAGGAGACTGGTGCCCTCCTCAGTGTACAAGACAAACCGATCATAACTCATTTGGTTCTGGCTTGGTTTTCATACTTTCCTTTGCATGACCAAAATCTGGTGGGGCTGGCGTTATGAATGGACACTTCACCTCACGACGATTTAGCTCCTTAATAGATGAATGTAATATGTAGACGGCAATTGTTTTTCTATTGTTTAAAGATTTGATCCACTTATGGATCGAGGTCTTACACCTTGGAATATAGTGTGTATTATTTAATTATTTTAGTGAAATTAAATTAGAATTGTAGTATTAGTGGGAGTGTTCATAGGTTTATCTTTTTTCTAGTATAGATACTAAAATAGTTTTAATCAACATGTCATCGAATAAATAAATTTCGTTTTTATTCTAGTGATAGAGACTTCCGTCGTCTTGATAAGCAATAAAAGAAGAGGAATGAGAAATTTGTACATTTCAAAAAATAGCTCATATTGAAAATAAAATGCTATTTTATTGGAAAGAATTAAATGGAACTAGTCCCTAAAATAAAATAAAAGACATAGATTCCTTTCTTTTTCGTTATAAGAATTGGAATATTTATGCTTATTCAAATTAAATTCATTGTCATTTCTTGAAGACTGAATTTAAATTAAATTCTAGAAAATTAAAAAAAAATCGAGAGAATTCAACAGAAATTAAGGGAATTCGAGGGTTTTCAAGCATTTTCGGGGGACTTCAAGCCAGTTTGAAGGAATTCAAGTAAATTCGAGGAATTCAAGTAGATTTTGAAGATAATTCACTTCCGAAGAAATTCCAATGAGTTCAATAGAATTAAAGTACAATTTTTCGTCAAACATTAGAATTATCAACACAAGAGAAAGAGGTGGTTTCTATGTTATGCATCTTGTGAACATTCAGTACTGAAACTACCCGAGAAAAATTCTTCGACTTGGTTCCGGCTTGAATTGCCTCCAATGAAGACATATTGGAGACGAAGTGAAGACATATTTCGATGTCGCATTTTTGAGACGGAGCCAAACTTTATTTCTAGTCTTGAGTCCAATTTTTACGTCTTGAGACAGTAAAGCGGTTGTCTATAGCCCTATAGACCAGGAAAGTTTGCCTGCCCTGATGAAAAGGATCAACCTGACTGTCATAAAAGCTAATCGTTTTTTATGATTTACCGATTTGCTATATTTTCATGCAATATATTATAATGAAACAATTCACTCATGGAATTTCATTTGTATTATACTTGGTTGGCGAAGATACCGAAGTCGTTGTCTGTTTTTACGTATTTCTTACGGCTCAGAAGAGCCTTATAGAAAATTACAATTTAAATCTTCTTGGAGCAAATTTTTTACTGCTATAGTCGCTAAGACTCAAAGATTTTAAATTGCTAACTCGAAAACGTTTAATTTAAAAATTGGACATTTTTTTCTCATCAATTTTAATCCTTTGCATAAATCAACTATATCATTTTTGAGTCTAGAAAGGTTCGTCTTGAGGCAAATTCACGCCGACTTAACGGAGACCATAAAGGTGAGACTTATGTGATGTCTCGGCTCGTTTTTGAGACGCAACCAGACATTGCCGTCTTGCAGTCGAACTCAAGACTAAATCGAATCGAAACCAATTTGAAGCATTTTTATTCAGGTATAAACGGTTTTTAGATTCTTTCTTTGTTAGAAAAGGAAGAAAATGACCCCTATTTGAATAAGAAGGAGTTTATACTTTTCTCATTATATATTTTTTTTTTAAAAACCTCATTTTTAACGCTTTTTCCCCATTTTTTGCGGTTATATCGATAACCCCCGTATGAAAATATTTCGTCTTGGATCTCGTCTTGATGACAGGCAATCAAGACATTTTCAAGACTTATGGAAGACGTTCTGAAAGTCTGGCTTATGATACAGAGCGAGACGTTATTTATGTCTTGAACCAGGAAAAAGTTTTTCAATGCCTCACTGCCCTGGCGAAATGGGGCATAATTACCATCATAAAAGTAAATCCTTATTTATGTTTGAACAATTTTGTAAATTTATTATACAATACGCGTATTCAATAAATCCATTTCATCCCATTTGTTGTTACTATTACACTTGTTTGGCGACAATTCTGAAAATGTTGCCCGTTTCTCGGTATTTCTTACGTTTTGAGAGAACCTTATAGAAAACTACAACATTATTCCTTTTGAAGCAAATTTTAGATGGTTATAGCCATTAAGACCCATAGATTCCGATTTTTCCACTTTTAAATAGCTAATTTAAAAATTAAACTAAAAATTCATTTTCAAAATTAAGGCTAAATTATCGGGTCCCTTTTTATTGGCCTTTAGCCATGACATAACATAAATCTTCATGTATGAAGACAAGTTCCGTTGGTCTTGCCATTGAGAGCTATAACCATAAACGTAAGACAAAATTTCATGTCTATGAAGTCTGGCTTATGAGACGGAGCTAGACTTCAACGTCTTGAAGACAAAGTGGGACGTCTTGAAGACAAATTCGAGAAGAAATGTTTTCCCGAATAAAAATTCGACTTGATTCCGATTTAATTCAATCTTGAGTTCGACTTCAAGACGGTGATGTTTGGCTGCGTCTCAAAAATGAGTCGAGACGTCAGATAAAGTCTCACTTTTATGGTCTCAGCCAAGCCGGCGTAAACTTGTCTCAAGACGAACCTTTCTGGACTCAGATATGAGATAGTTGATAAATGTAAAGGATTAAAATTGTTGAGAAAAAATTGTCTTATTTTTAAATTAGTTGTTTTCAAGTTAACAGTTGACAATCTGTGGCTCTTGACGACCATAGCCATAAAAAATTTCCTTTAAATAGATTAAAGTTATAATTTTCTATAAGGCTCTCCTAATCTGTAAGGAATACGTGAAATCAGACAACAATTTCGGTATAATTATCAAACAAGTATTATACAAATGAAAATCCATAAATGAATTGATTCAATATGTGTGTGTGTGCGTGTGTGTGTGTGTGTGTGTTGTATAAAAATATACAAAATTGCTTAACATCGAAATTACGTATCATTTGTTACCCAAAAATTTTTTACATCCATTTATGGAGCGATATGTAGTTTTTTGAAAAAAACTTTGATCAAAAAATGTCAAAAACCTGACGTGCAGGCAAAAAATGGAGGTCGGAATCTTTAGATTAACGCTATCTTAATGAAAAAAGTCTTTCTAAATCTAAGTCAGTACCGTAGAATCATCTAACTTCGGACATTGGTCCAAACTTCGGACACCCATTTTTTTACTTGTACGTAACCAAATCGTATGAAAACAATAAAAATCTTAAGTCCAAAGTCAGAAATGGTGTCAGGAGCAAATTAATTTTCCCAAAATAAGCATAAATCCAAGAAAAATAGATGTCCAAAGTTTGGGCCAGCGTCCGAAGTTAGGTGATTTTACGGTAACAAATCACTGATTTATCACATCAAGCGCGCATATGCACATCAGTTACAACATCCTCTACAAATCCTGATATTTTTACTACCTCATCAGATATTTCATAACTGATTTAGATACAAAGAGATGTATACTCAATTTATCTTCAAATTCCATAATTCAAATCTCACTAAATCACTTTCGTCCCTCTATACCACATTCTACATAAGCCCTCCCATAAAAATACAAACAAATCTAATATAATCTACCTCCAAATGATCCAATAAATAAAAACAATCAAGTTCCCACAGAAGCAACCTGTCGAATGTTTAAACTGCGACTTCATTGACCGAATCTAATTAACCATACTGAGTATAGTATGTTCTATTAACGACAGTAGCACGTGGACTAAAACGTATGTAACTGCAACGAAGGCACATATCTGTACAGTGATCGTTATAAGTGACGATTTATGGCGAGTCGTAAATTTCGCACGATCAAAACGCGATTTTATAAATCGTAGACTAGCGAGTGGTTGAGGTCCGTGCACCGTCGCTCTTCGTGTCTGCGATTATATTGTTTTGGCTGGTAGCCGACTCTCAAATCTGTGTAAGTAGACATTAACGAATCATTAATCATGATCACGGCGAGCTCGACAATACATTCTTTACTTTCCTACGGCACGCCTTCCCCCTTAAATTCCTTCAACTCTTTACATGCTCGAAAAAAAGGAACTGAAAAATTATTCCCCCCCCCCCTCCCCCTATTAAACCACTATAACGAATCATGAGTTTTTTTTATCAGCCTTGAAAGTTCGAGAATATCATTGACATTGTGATAAATTTTAATCCCTTACGTGCTTAACTAATCCACAAAGAGATTTCGCATTCTGATTAACATAAAATTTATCAGATTTGTCAATCTGCTGAACAACTTTTACGGACAACTTTATTTATATTTTAGCGAAAATTTTCAAAAAAAAATAATGATGCGAAAAACACTTATCAACAAGTATGACCTATGTCCTCAATGAATACGACATTAGTCCAGGCATCTGGTACATTTTTACCATTTTAAGTACACTGTTCCATGTAAAAATATTTCGTCTTGTATTTGTCTTCAAGACGTCCCATTCTGTGTTGAAGACATTGAAGTCTAACTCCCTCTCATAAGCCAGACTTCACAGACATCAAATTTTGTCTTACGTTTATGGTTGTAGCTCACAGTGGCAAGACAAACTGAACTTGTCTCAAAACATGAAGATTTTTGTTATGTCTCGACTAAAGGCCAATAAAAGAGGACCAGATAATCTGGACTTGAATTTGAAATGAATTTTTGTTTAATTTTAAAAAACTATACCCATCTAAACTTTGCTTAAAAAGTTTAATATGGTAGTTTTCTATAAGGCTCTTCTAAGCCGTAAGAAATACGGAAAAACGGACAACATCTTCGGAATTTTCGCCAAACAAGTGTAATAGTACCAACAAATGGAATAAAATGGATTCATTGAATATGCGTATTGTATAATAAATTCATAAAATTGTTTAAATATAAATAAGGATCAGCTCTTATGACGGTACAAGAATGACCCTCTTCGCCAGGGTAGGTAGGCATTGGAAATATTTTTCCTGGTTCAAGAGATAAATAAAGTCTGACTTAGTCTCATAATCCAGACTTTCAAAATGTCTTCAACAAGTCTTGAAAATGTCTTGATTGTCTGTCATCAAGACAAAACCTAATTATTTTTATACGGATTACCCGAGTAAAAATTCTGCGACTTGGTTCCGACTTGAATTGTCCCCAATCAAGACGTATTGGAGACGAAGTGAAGACATATTTTGTCTCATTTTTGAGACGGAGCCAGACTTCATTTCATGTCATGAGTCGAATTTTAATGCCTTGAGGCAGTAAAAAGGTTGCCTATAGAGCCTTTTAGACCAGGGCAGGTATACCTGTCCTGATGAAAAGGACTGTCGTAAAAGCTAATCCTTGCTTACGATTTAACAATGTTCTATATTTTTTTTACTTTATTTTATTATTTCATTTAAGGATTTTCATTTTCATTATACTTGTTTGACGAAGATACCAAAATCGTTGTCTGTTTTTAGCTTTTTCTTAAGATTTAGGAGATCGTTATAGAAAATTACAATTTTAATCATTCTGAAGAAAATTTTTTAAGGCTGTAGTAGCTAGGACCCACAGATTTTGAATTGTTAACTTAAAAATAACCAATTTAAAAATTGGACAATTTTTTTATCATCAATTTTAATCCTTTGCACCTGTCAACTATCTCATTTATGAGTCCAAAACTGTTCGTCTTAAGGCAAGCTTACGCCGACTTGAAATAACCCTGCTGAGACCATAAAAGCAAGACTTTATCTGATGTCTCATATCGTTTTTGAGACGCAGTCAGGCATCGCCGTCTTGAAGTCGAACTCAAGACTAAATCGAGTCGAAATCAAGTCCAAGCATTTTTACTTGGGTAGAAATATTCTGAAATTCACGAAGTTATTACCCGAGTAAAAATTCTTCGACTTGCTTCCGACTTGAATTGCCCCAATTTAGGACGAATTGTAGATGAAGTGAAGACATTTTTCGATATCTCATTTTTGAGACGGAGCTAGACTTTATTTCATGTCTTGAGACAAGTTTCTACGTCTTGAAGACATGTATTGAGTCGAGCGTTTACAACTTGAAGATAAATGCTCATGTCTTGAGCCGAGCTTTTATAACTTGAAGATGAATGCTCACGTCTTGAGTCGAATTCCTATGACTCCAAGGCTCCCAATCAAGATGGATTGAAGATGAAGTAAAGACATTTTTCAATGCCTCAATTTTGAGACAGTTCCAGACTTTATTTTATGTCATGAGACAAGTTCCTACATCTCCAAGACATAAATTTCTGTCTTGAGTCGAGCGCTTACAACTTAAAGACGAATGCTCTTGTATTGAGTCGAGCATTTACAACTTGATGACGAATGCTCATGTTTTGAGTCGAGCATTTACAACTTGAAGGCGAATGCTTATGTCTTGAGTCGAGCATTTACAACTTGAAGACGAATGCTCATGTTTTTAGTTGAGCATTTGCAACTTGATGACGAATGCTCATGTCTTGAGTCGAGCGTTTACAACGTGAAGACGAATGCTCATGTCTTGTGTTGAGCGTTTACAACTTGAAGATGAATTCTCACGTCTTGAGTTGAATTTTTATGACTCTAAGGCCTCCAATCAGGATGAATCGGAGATGAAGTGAAGACATTTTTCGATGTATCAATTTTGAGCTTGTTCCAGACTTTTATTGTTGATGTAAGTATACAGGTAAGTATAGTTATTAAAAAATAAGACTTTGACACGAATCAGGCTGATATATTTTGTATGATGATGATAAAAGACTTCTATGATAAACTTCTTATAAGATGAGACTACAATACCTGAAATTGATAATCCATTCTACACTAATTTACTTTTAAAATATATATTGGTACTAAGGATTATATTTCCTAAGTTTTTCATTTTATTATATTCATTAATTTTCAAGATCTTACAATGGTTTTAATGTTAAATATAATTCCCGTATAATTAATTATTTAAACAAATTATTGAGTCAGGGAGTGTAAAAGGGAACTTTGGATTGCAAAAGGAATCTGAGGGGTTGGAAAAGGCGATTTCGCCTGCGCTTTTTCATTATTTATTTTTGCTTATTTATTGTTCATTGTTCAATAGAAGGTTTTAATATATTTCAATAAATTAATTTTATCAAAGCGAATAAATCTGATACTTAAAAAATTAGTGCATTTAAAAAATTGAGGGTTTTTTCTCTTATAAGCATCAAACAAATTAAAAAAACTTTTAAATACATCAATCAATTTTTCTTATCATACGAATAAATTTAGTTAATTTAATAGATTAAGTTTAGTTAGAAAAATGTACACATAAAATCAATTCATCTTGTCAAAATGAACAAATGTGGTACGTATTATGATGATGCATTCCTAACATTCAAAAAGAATTTACTTATAAACCAAAAATTTCACCAACAAAAATCGGCTAACAGGGCCTGGCATAACTGCCAGTTCGCTTCTTATATTTCATTTTTTTCGCTGCCCTCATTTAATTCACAATCTTGCGGTGATGATGATGATATGGAGGATAAATTATCTAATGATGAACTGGTTGGATGAGAGTTTTGTGGATGGGACTGGTGTAGGTGAGAATGGTGAGGATATGAGTTGGGTGGTTGTGAGTATGAGTTGGGTGGGTAATAATTGGAAGGGTAACAGTTGGGTGGGTAAGAGGTAAGTCGGTAAGAGTTGGGTGGGTAAGAGTTAAGTCGGTAAGAGTTGGGTGGGTAAGAGTTGGGCGGGTAAGAGTTGAGTGGATAAAAGTTGGGTGACTAAGAGTTGGGTGGATAAGAGTTGGATGGGTAAAAGTTGGTTAGGTAAGAATTTGGCTCGAAGGGTGTAACAGGATGCAATGGATAGGGGTAAGGTTGGTAAAAATTAAATGTGAAGTTGATTTTTTAGTTCGGGAATAAGGCTTTGGTCTTGTGAATTTTGGTGTTGATGGAGATTTTTGGCAGATGATCCTTGAGCTCCTTGCTGTAATAGACAAAGTGAAAATACTCAAAGCACCTTCATTCGCTTCTTGTATTTCACTATTTTCGCTGACTCATTCAATTCACAATCTTGCGACGATGATGATGGTGTAGAGGATGAATTATCTAATGATGAACTGGATGGGTGAGAGTTTTGTGTATGGGACTGACGTGGGTGAGAATTATGTGGATATGAGTTGAGTGGTTGTGAGTTGGATGATTGTGAGTAATAGTTAAGTGGCTGATAGTTTGGCGGGTAACAGTTGGGTGGATGAGAGCTAGGTGGATGAGAGTTGGATGGGTAAAAGTTGGGTGGGTAAGAATTTGGCTCGAAAGGTGTAACGGGATGACATGGATAGGGATATGGTGGGTAAGAATTAAATGTGGTGAAGTTGATGGAAAATTAGGGTTATTCGATGGAAAATGATTCGGATTATTTGTAGTCGATTTTTTAGTTCTGAAAAAAGGCTTTGGGGTTGTAGATTTTGGCGTTGATGGAGATTTTTGGACGATGATCCTTGGGTTCCTCGCTGTAGTGCACATGTTAGTCAAGCAACGATTAAGGCTGCCTCTAGTGAAGTCCTTGTGATGCATGAAGACATACGCTGAAAAAAAATAACTGTAATTTTACAGCAAAATTACAGCAAAATTGAAATCAGATAAGAAAGAAAAAATACGAAAACAAGAAAATATTTTCCTGTTCTCGTATTTTTTCCAATTGACATAATCTTATAAGTGATCGAATACAAATGAAATCGGGCAGTCTGGCCATACCAGACTGCCTTGAAACTAGGGTTTCAATTTTGTTACAGCTTATTTTCCCAACTAACAACTTGAACTAGTTTTTAACTTCAGTTATGTTCACTGTCAAGAATAATGTCGAAACTAAAAAACAATTAATTTGTCTTGAAAGCTCATTTCTCTTAATTTGAACCAATATTGTGGTTCAATTTTGTTTCAGTAAGTTTGTCACCGTTTTCCTGGTCAAAATAAAATTCTGTTTTTTTTGTGCATGGTTTGTGGCTTTTCGTTATAATATTTTTTGTTTCAACCGAAAAATGTTTTCATTGTAGAGAAACACAAATGTTAGTTTTAAACAATTTCGTTACATCATCATCGTCAGGATATTCAATTTTATGTTTTCTGTCAAATATTCGTATTTTTTTAACAATTCTCAAGAATCGTGTTCGCATAGATTGATCCTTCCAATTTCATTTCAGAACAAATTGCCCGAAACAAAAATTAAACTGGACAAAATTCTGAGCAAATTAAAAAAACAACCTTCTATCTTCAACAAGTGCAGAGTTAAGACCTTTTAAAGTCACCCTATTAAAAAAAAATAGTGTCTGAAAAATCAAATTCTGAAGTTTGCATTTGTACTTTAGATTTTGGACTTGTTAATTTGACAAAAATGTTTCTTCTGAATATTGATAATAGTAAACGCAATTTCCAGTAATTCTCAAAGACACAAGGACCTAAACCACCATAGATCATGAGTTATGGCAACCTGCGACAGTATTTAAGTATTTTAGTGACACATATGCATCTGTCATTCATTAAAAATCCTTATTTCGTAATTTCACATTGAAAAAAATTGATTGTTTGATCATTCTTCAAATGATACTCTTTATACTATCAGTTTCTTGCACATTTCATGTATTTTCATTGTGAAATTTACCAGTCCAGAAGATCTGTTGTGGACTGGAAATGAAGGAAAAATGATAAAACTGTTTCAAGAATATTTACTCGATATTTATATAAAATGTTATTGAAGAGATTCGTTTTACAAAATTTTATTACTTTATGCTTGAAATGTCAAGAAATTGATAAACCATTTGTCACGGATAGAGAAATTATTGTTGAATGTTGATAACGAAGGAATACGCAATTAATAAATTACGCAATTAAGTGATCAATGATCTATAAAAAAATTATGAAATTCGTAACTGAATTTCACGAAATTTTTCATAAAATTACGAACTGTAACGTAATATTAAATTTATCTTAAATTACGAAAAAAGTTTCGTAATTTTCTGTTACATGTAGCGGCATAAAATTTCCGTTACTCGAAACGTGAAATTTTGTTTTTACAAGTTTCGAAATTTACAGATGCAATGTATCAGAAAATTCCGTAACCGTAACTGAAAATTATGAAATTTGTAACGAAATTTTCACAAATTTATCTTAAATTTACGAAACTTCTAAATTAATTTTCCTACATTTATCATAATTTTTCGATTGACTCGTCCCATTACATTTTAGAACAAAGTGTCCAGCAAAAACGATTTTTGGACATTTTTAAAAAAATATTTCTGAGACACGTCCTAGTCATTTCCAGCAAAATAATTGCAATTTTTTAGCTTCAATCGCTTTTAAATTGAAATTGTTTCTCTTTAAAGGCTGAAATTAAAAAATGTATCACTTTTAGGCATTCAAAATTTGTTTGTCACTTTTTAACATTTAAAATTTAAGATTGTTCAGTTTATCCATTTTCGAAAACCTATTTCTTAAATTCTTCAACTTTGGTTATAATTAGAAAGTATTTTTTTATTATTCTTTCATTTAGAATTGTACAATTTTTATTAGAACTTTTAATACTGACTCTTCCAAAATGAAATTTTTTAATTTGTAACGTTTACCATTTGAGATTATTCAATTTTGACCGCTCTTAAATTGATTAACTTTAAACAATTAATTTTAAAAACCTTACATTTTTTATTCTGCTATCAAAGTTGAAAGTTTCAAATAAAACTTCGCTTTTCTGGACTTCAAATTTTAATAATTTTGCAACCTTATGCGCTTAAATTTAGAAATTTTTTGATATTGAACTCTTCCAAATTGAAATGATTATTACTTAACTTTAAAAGATTAAGTTTCAAATATTTCAATTTTTTCGACTTTACATTTTTTACCGCTTTAGTAAATAGGGATATTTACTATAATAACCCATAGATTTGGTTTTGTATTTTTATAGATTTTTCGACAATTTAAACGTGGACTAAAATAACCTAAACATTTTGTGGAACGATTAGGATCACAATAAGCCCCGATAAATTTAAAAAGTTTGAATAATTTTAAGAGTAGTAATAATTTCAAAAATGGTGAGAAAGCCTTGTTTTTACGGATATTCTTCTGCAGAATGAAAAAAAAAATAAAAATTCTAATCTAAATATACCGATATTGAAGTCTTCATAATGATATTACAATCTTTTATTTTATTGACTAAACTATAACAATTTTGGATACATGCATTTCATATAAGGTTGATTTGTTAAAAATATTATGTAATAGTATCGATTTACCCCCATGTAACAGATCGTAACA
>JAUMHM010043150.1:0-15433 GCA_032362435.1 Melikaiella ostensackeni
AAACCGTTAATGGCTCTGGCTCGTATTGCAATTACACAAGGGAAAAAGTTCACATAGGGTTCGTGTATCATGCAACATTTTTTATTATAACGCAATCATAAGTGCGATTTTAGAGTCTCATAACCTTCTTCGAACGACTATTGTCACCCTGGCGAAAATTTCGGATAAGAATTGATTCTGAATCATTCCGAATTATTTCGAAATCTGTATCTGAATCAATCCAAATCAATCCGGAAGTTTTTCATTTCGTTCGATCCAAATCGGTTGAAGATTAATCCGACATAGTCTGGTTCAATCCAAAGTTCCAATCCGAATCAGTCCGAACCAATCCAAACCAAATTTGTAATTCGAATCAATCCGAACTGGCACTGATATATACTGAAGTTTTGATCCGAATGAATCCGTGTTCGGATGAAATCGGATTCATTCGAATTGAAAATTAGTTTATTTCAAGCCGAGTTCGGGTTGATTTGGACTGAAAATTCGGTTTGAATTAATTCGGATTTGAAGTTCGGATTGAATCGGATTGAGTCGGATTAATTTTTGACCGATTTGAATCGAACGAAATTGATGACTTTTTTCGAATTGGTTTGGATATAGATTTCGCAGTAATTCGGACTGGTTCGGAATGATTCGGAATGAATTTCTATCCGAAACTTTCGCCAGGGCAACTATTGCACCATAACCTGGTGCGTAGACAGCGCCATAGTGTCGGCGACAATGTGAATACCTCAGCGTCCGATAAAGTATGCTACAGCTGTTCATTAGGCAATCAGATCACAGTACGTCATTATATTATAATCTTAAGATTTTCAAATAAGAAATTTTTAAGAATAAACCTTAAACGACACGTATGGCCTTTCGGACATTGCTTCTTTGGATGACGAGAAGTATTGTATTTTCTGTGTACAACTGTTTACTTAATGCCATCGGCTGTTATTATGTTGTCAAAACTTTTAGACTTGAATTCATTCCAAGGGTTATTTACTTTATTTTCCAAATATTTATTTCCTCTTGTTTGGGGATTTTTCAGCTTTATCTTCGCACTTTTTTCTTTTCTCGCTTCTGTCACATCCTTTTTCTATCTTTCTGCAGTTCTCATCTCCTATTATTTTTAGCCATTATTTATTTCTTCATGTTCGGTTTATCATTTCGAATGACAAAATGTAAGGTTATAAATATCGAGTCATCGATAAATTGATTGATAAATTTTATATATTTCCAACAAACAGCAGACTTTACACATTTAATTTTATGATTTCGTTACACCAGCAACAATTTTTTAAAAATTGAGATAAATATTAAACTATAAGGAATTTTTTATTTGACACTTTTAAGTAGATACATTCATTTAATTGATAATGAGATATCTTTAATGTATTTGAATTAATTTAAACTTTGTAAGAAGCCTTGCCCATTACACCAGCGACATTTTCTTTGTACGAACAAATCTTCTCATATGAAGAAGTAACTTTCATAATATTATGAATTAGAAAGGGAGCATGAAACAAGATTCTCTCTTAAAGATTCAGATTCACTTTTTCTCCAAGAAACCCGTAACCAAACGTTTTTTGCTGTATCCAAATATAAAATGCTACCGTTACACCAGCGACACGTAAATACTGAGAGACACTTTATGATCCAATTACAATTTTTCTACAACTCCCACGTGATTTTGTATCAATTACATCAGATTCTAGAATCATTTCTAAACAAAGCATGTAAGTTCCACATTTCTATCTTATAAAAATAAAAATTTTAGACGTTAAAATGAATAAAAATGTAAAATGGACACTTTGTCAGAATGACATTTCGCATCTATCAGAGATGAATTTAAGACCTGTATTACAAGTTTATAAATAAAAAGAACAGTCCGACGTAGTTTTAATCACAAGTAAACATATTTCACTGTTGAGTATTCTTAATACTATCCTCTAACGCCAATAAATAAATAGGACATCAAATCTGAAGGTTACTGAGAATTGCCCATTTCTTCAGAATATCAATTTTCCATATTCGTTGCCAAGAAGATTTTTCTGGTTCCATTATGCCTTTACATAAAATCGGTTTTCATTATTTAAACAAAAAATTTTGTGAGAGGGTCAATTTTTTTCTGTACTGATTTTATAAAATGAAAAATTAAACTCAAGGTAGTTCTTGTGTTGATCAAACAAGGGAAACCCTTTTCCAACTCAAAAGGCACACTGAAGTATTCTAACCCCAGACTTTCTTCCAACTACTTTACCAAACTAAATTCGATCGAAAATTCTCAGAAATGAATCCTTTCCCTATTTAAAAATCAGATTTAACTATCCTGAAAAAACTCCAGTTCGCTCAATTTCTTTTTCAACTGTATATAATCATTAGAATTTATTTAATATGAAAACATACCTGTATACTTCTTTGACTTAAGAATTACTGTGAGCGTGTTCAACCACGAGTCTTTTATCCAACTACCTTTATTAATCTAAATTCATGGAAAAATTGAAATAAATCCTCTTTTAATTTGAAATTTACACTGAACTATTCTAGAAACCTCTGACCACCTTTTCCGCTACCTTTCTCATTCTGAATTAATTTGAAATTTTTGTAACTGAAATTTGCAACGTTTATAAATAAAAATACAAAATTCTGAACTTTTCTTGTACTAATTACTTGTATCTGATCGACTGCGTTTTATCCACCCATACAATCTGCAAATTACAGGGACAATTTTTAAAAAGAATGAATATTTTCGTTTATAACACAGTAGATCTGAAGGTATCATTTTTGCTGCAACAATTTTCAATTAATACGAAAAACTGGGTCAATATAAAGAAACAAAAGACTGTTACATTCTTGAATCATTTTGGTGCAGATCAAGCATTGAT
The DNA here is from genome assembly GCA_032362435.1 of Melikaiella ostensackeni. NCBI lineage: Eukaryota > Metazoa > Arthropoda > Insecta > Hymenoptera > Cynipidae > Melikaiella > Melikaiella ostensackeni. The sequence goes on from JAUMHM010043150.1 coordinate 2,871, forward strand.
ACCTTCAGAGTTATCGTTAAACGTTGAAAACTACAGTTACATTAAAATTTAAATAACAACTTTTTCATCTCAAGAAGCATAGTAACTATCCTTACATATCCATCTTAATTAATTTAAAATTGAAATGAACTCTTTTTCAATCTCAAAGCATTTAAACTATTCAAAACATATCCTTAGAAGAAAATATAGACATGTAACTTTGGCTGCAGCTAATTTTTAGGTGGGTAAAGTTTGATTTATTTCGCATAAAAAAAATGAGTTGACAAAGTAACTGTATCCAATGTCGTAAGTAAATTTTACGACGCGAAAATTATTTCTGTTGCAGGTAATATGTACTCTGATATTGGGGTAAAATTCTGCGGAAATTTGAGAATTTAGACCCATTTAGTTTTTGAAAGACTCCCCTGAAAAAGTGTGAAGGAAAATAAAGACGAGATCGGGTAGACTGTTTAGGTCGATCGATAGTAGTATTTGATCGAAAGAATCCATACACTGAGAAAACTGTATTTTTAATTTAGATGAAACTTAAATGTTAGAAGTTGACTCTTTGCAATTAGATGGCAGGAGTTTTTTCAATACCTTAACATCAGAAACTTAATAGGAGTTGGGTGGTAATTTTTGAAGAAGTAATATAATATTGCCTTGAAAAACTCAAGTATACTTCAAAAAAATTCTTCGATTTCCAATTCAAATAATAAAAGTTTTATATCGTGTAGAAAAAAAAATCAAATGGAAAGTTTAATGTAACGTTAACAAGGGATGGAATACAAATATTGTCAACGTCATGTAGAGCACGCTGCATGCATCATCATGATAATAAATCCATGCTTTTGCCTCTCTCGCTTTATTACCATTTTTATTGTTAGTAATTCTCATCGCTCCGCAGACCTTGGCATATTTTCTTCAAATATTCGTTATCTCTATTGGTTTCTAGTACAACAAAATCAAACATGCTTAAAAAGGGGCACATTTAGAACAAAGGTTTTCTTTTATTGAAATCGAAAGAATAACAAATTATTAGTAATTAAAATTCAGGTTTTCTTTTCACCCCACGTCCAAACCTTCACTCTAGAAATATGCTCATGTCAAACAAGAATTTTTGTTGCTAGAAAACATTTAACCTATCGGATCTTTAAATTTTGAACTTTTTGGCAACGCTTCATGTAATTGTGCGAATGGAAATCATTTACTTTTTCGGAAAAACGATTTGAGGGTCTCTATTAGATTTGCACTCGACTTTCCCCTAGTATGTTGTTCGGGAAAGTTTGATAAATGGGGCTATATAAACGCACCGCCTCTCGTGACAAATGGTCACGTAAGTAAATAGTACGTTAGCGTAGAAATCGTTGTGCCAACCACCTGATTGATGCGCAGTACGCAAGTAGATAGGTATGCGCATATGTCAGACATCACTAGTGGCAGAAAATGCTCTCCAGTAGATGCGTCCATGCTTGAGTCAGCCATTAGTGACGATCGTTTAGTTCAGTTTACACCATCAATAATTCATTTTCAGTGTTTAAGCTTATCTTAAATTAATGTTAATCGTATGAATTTTAAACAATAATTAAAGTCAAATTTTTTTCTAATGTTTCACTTCAATTAAATTAAATATAATTATAAATCAAAATTAAACTTAAATAAGTATAAATATCTAACAAGGTTACAATTTGACATATGCAGTGATTCAACTTAAAAATGGATGTAATTATATCTTTTTCAGTATGAGAAAAAGTAAAGTTTCAATTTGTATGAGCACGTGACCTAGAGTTACCTTTTTTTTTAATTTTTGCAATTGATTCTATTTGTCTGTAATAATTTTTTATGACTGAAATATTTAATCCTCTTGAGTGTCGGGTCAACTTTTTCTTTTTTGGTTTAATTCTAAAATTATTATTGATAAAATGGTAATTAAAAATATAGTATGGTGTTTGATAACCTGTTAATTAGTTCATGAGATTTAGTTAACTGACGTGTTCAAGTTATCGAAACTTTCAATTAAAGTTTTAATATTTGTTTTTAAAATGTTGTAACATCTACAGGCTGTTGATGAAAAGTTGCCAAAAACTTTGACGGATAAAGGAGGTTTACAGAAGATTTTTAAAGAGTTAAAGAAACTTCAGGAAATTTTAGGAGATTGTGAGGTATATTCTTATATTCCTATATTCCAATAATTTTTCTGGCCTTATAAATTCAAAAGGCAGTATCTACTCGTACCGAAAATATCCGACTATTCGTACCAAAATTTAGGTCAAAGTAGCCCCTTTTCCAGGTCCCGCCGTTCTTACTGAAAAAATCCGGCTATTCGTACCGAAATTTTTGTGCATGTAGACACGGCCAATTCAAAATGTAAATATGAATAATTTTACGACAAATTTTTTTCGAGGTTGCCTTGGAAACAGAATTTCGTATTTATAATGAAACACTCTTAAACGCCGATCCTTAAAAGTACGCCGAATTCGGCTGAAAATTTCAAATGGTTCTCAAGAATACCAACTTTCAAGTACACTCAACTCTCGACTTAAGGGTCCTCCATATATCACCTCCCTCGAATTCCGCCGACTTGCATTCGTCGATGAGGGGGTCCAAGGAACAGGGAGAGAAGCGCGGCGAGCTCGGCACAATTACGAAGTATCGTGGTCATAAAGAGGGCAGTACCCCAACCGGATAATTTCGTCAGTTAGCTTTAGTTCGCTTTCAGTATTTTGGTTATGCGTTACAAAAATGACGAAGAAAAACAAGAGGAAGCGTTTGACGTTCGAAGAGCAGTATGAACTTATGAGCTTGTAGACAAAGTGAAGTCAGGTACCTCAGAACAGTCTATTTTACAGAAATATGTTATCTGTAAGAGAACGTACAAGGATGTGATAGCTCGCGAATCTGAGTTAAGCAATAAGGTTAAAAGTTATAAATATTTGAAGAAGAAATCGTCGGAAACAAGTGCTAATATGGTTTTGGATGCTGCTGTGTTAGAATGGTTTAAGCAAGTGAGAAACAGAGGTGATTCAATATCCGGGCCGATCATTAGAGAAAGCTCTCATTTTAACCGAGAAGCTGAACGTTCCTCAAGCGTTCAAAGTAACCGAGCAGACACACATATTTTAACGTGTAACAGCAAAAGGTGTTCTTGATTTCAGCTAAATATTTTGTTCACCCTTGTCTCAGACAAATTTAATGCATATCGTTCATCAGTTAGAGCAGGTTTTTTTTAAGTTATGTTTGGTCTTTTGAACATTTTTCAAAGATAACGTTTATTAAGGCCCATGCACAAATTTTTATTTAATTAAATTATATATATATATATATATATATATATATATTCTAGAAAAAATATATATGTGTACAAGTGGATATTTTGAAGCTCGCAAACAGTGCTCCCAGCGCGAGTTACTTTTCTCGTGCTTTTTAAAACGCTAAAAAATATATATATTTTTGTTAATCATAAATAATGGCTTTTTAACTCATAGAATTATCCATTAGACCAAAATTAAATATAATTAAATCACTAATCTGTAAATGAAGAAATTTATTTTATTCATTTATCATATTTATAATTTACAAATTATTATAATATTTATAATTAATCATTCTAGCAGAGTATTTCTTTATTTACAGAATAGTGATTGAATTATTTTTAATGCGCGATGCATGCGCAGTGCCGCATAAAGCCCGCGTTGTGAGCACTGGTTCACACGGCTCTGACTTTCTATATTGTAGAAATTCTTGGAAGAGACTCACGGTCATCGCAGGCCATCCCCGAGACTAGAGTGAAATGGAGAGTTGAGTGTATATGAAGAAGAGATTGAAATTCTATTTGACTTTCATGCCACATTACACCTAATAACTATTTTCGTATGCCAATTGAAACTTAAAACTCAATGTTAATGCAAAAATTACAAAGGTAATATTGAATAGAATAAATTTAATGTAATATAATAATTCTTCGATCTTTCATAGTAAATTGAGAACAGATTAGCTCTTGAAAACTTATGTTCGAAAAATGATCTAAAAATATGGTGCGCCACGCGGCAAAATTTCTGGAAACAAAAAAAGTGTCTCATAAATTGATGGTTCTCCAGAACCTGAAAAGGGCGGCAAGTGTGACCGAACGCACTCTTTGATTCTAAAAAATGTCAAAGAATTTATTATGAATTTCAAAGAATTTAAACCACCAAAAACACTATATGTGAAAAAATTCTGCCAAGTACATGACTATTCATACTTCATTTATTTATGTTAAAGGTAATCAAAGTTGTGAAATTTTTTTTCATCCTAATTTTTTTTCATCCCTCTAAACTATCAATTTATTTGTTTCATCAAACAAAAAAATTATTTAATAAACTGATTCACTGAACTAACTCCTTTCACTACATAACACTTGTACTTATAAATTTTCTACTATTCGTACTTGGCTTTATTTTTTCATATCACAAATTTGATTACCTTTAACATAAATAAATAAGGTATTAATAGTCATGTACTTGGCGGAATTTTTTCACACGTAGTATTCTTAATGGTATTCCATTCATTTTTTCGCAATAATAAGAAATTCACATACAGTAATAATTTTTTTTGACAACATTGGATTAAAACTGTAATCTATAGTCTAATCTTTCTTAAGCACTTTTTAAAATTTGGGATCAACGGATTTCTTCGAATTTCATTTAACATCATCCAAACTTAGAGAATGATTGAAGCGGGGAATACTTAACGGTGCTAAGTCCAATCAAACAAATTTTGCAAGAGAGATAAAAAACCTTTCTAAAGGAACAATTTGAAACCGATTGAGTATATTTTTTTTTCTGTAGGTGGGTGCACCAGTTTAATAATCATTGTGTGGAAAAAATAGATAGGAATGAATTTGCATGTGATAATCTAATGAAAATAGCGATGGACTTAGCACCGTTTAGCTTTCCCTTGTATTATAAATGAAAATAAGACATAAATCGTTGAGAAAATCATAGGAAATACATATTTTTATTTATTTCATTCACGAATAACACTATTTAACATATAAAAGGAACATTTATAATAGTAAGAAAGCATTTGTTAATTTTGATAACAATATCTCCAATTGTCAAATACTTGTTAAAATCCCATAATAACCGTCGGATTAAAATAAAAGTGAATGTTTTAGTATACTTCATTCATTTAGTTTAAATTGTAAATTATAAAATATTTCAATACAACGAAATCTAAATTTTAGGGTAAAAAATTGCAAACCCTTAATTTTTTCGCTGCAATGTGTGTAAAAAACAAGAAAGTATGATTTTTGAAGAAAACTTAATGTGCTTCAATTGAACCACTCCCAATCAAAAGAGGATACGCGTGGATTCAGCCTGGACTGGTACTTGTTGGGAATTTCAAGGGGCATCTTTTTTTTCCCTTTGCAAAAATTTCTGGCTTTTGTAGTTTTTGAAGTAATTGGAAAAAGTAGATTTTTCGAATATGAAAAATTTAAATCTTCTTTTACTTCAACTCGCGCTAACTTAGCCAATTTGCAAAAATTCTTGATTTTATTAATGATAAATTACGTGTTTAAGTCTTCTTAAACTATTTAAGAAAGAAAGACGTAGATACCTGTATATCAATAAACAAAAAAGTTTTTTTTTAGACTTCGCAAAAATCATGAATTCTAACCTTCAAGCGCTTCGTTTATCGAGCTAATTTTCAGCAGCGGCAAACTTTTAGCGAGAAAGTAGTTGATTAAGATTCAAAGAAGTTTTGTAGAAACTTTTAGCTCAATCGGATAAATGGGTAGAAAATTATAAATGTTTTAAATTGCAAGCGGCAGTTTTAAGGCTGCTCGATGCACGTGCCTTCTGAGTTGTTACTTTTAAAAAATACTTTTCGAAAAATTATTGTCCTTTAGCGTCTGAATAATTATAGAGATTTTCTACAGTGCTTGCGATTCGACATTCATAATTTTCCAACCATTAATCCGGTTGAGCTAAAACTTCCCAGAAAACTTCTTTGAACTTTAATTAACAAATTTTTTACTGGAAGTTTGCCGTTGCTTAAAATTCGCTCGATAAACGAAGCGCTCGGAGGTTGAAATCCACGATTTTTGCAAAGTCTCAAAAAAAGCAACGACTTTTTTTTCATTAAAATATTTAGTTTTTCTTTCCTAAGTAGTTTTAGGAGACTCGAATACGTAATTTATTATTAATAAAATCAAAAAATTCTGACCATTGGCAATGTTAGCATGAGTTGAAGTGAAAAATTTCAATCGTTCTTCACTGCAACTCGTGCTAACTTTGCCAATTTTCAGAAATTTTCGATTTTATTAATAATAAATTACGTGTTTGAGTCTTTAGAAAAATTTACATTTTACCAATCACTTCAGAAACTACAAAATCTACAAATTTTTCCAAAAAAAAAGATGCGCCTTGAAATTCTCTACAAACATGAGTGCTTAAAATTAAAATTCGAATGATTTTTGGAATTCATTTTCAGGACAATACTTTTCAGGCTGAATCCACGCGTATCCCATTTTGAGCGGGAGCGTTTTAATTATTGGGAACAATTTTCTCCACGAATCTGGTAAAAAACCTGTATGACATAGTCGATGATAGGTTTGTATATTTTTGTTACCCAAAATTAAATTAGAATTCATGAATTCAAATTGACAGTTAGGCGAAGCAAGCGAAGATGACAAATTTGGAATGTTCAATTTCAATATGCTTGTTAATTTCTAAGAGTTTTACGACGGTTTTGGGTAAAAGTTTTGGGTTAACTATAAATAGACACAATCTTGAATTAATAATATTTTCTGAACCACGATGGTATATTGTATAAAACGCTAGGTATATTATTCAGTCAACGATGGTTTTGTATGAACAAATAAATCGATCGATTAGTTTTCCTGAAAAAGCGGCACGTGTACACGTTATTTACTCTAATTATGCAATGTTTCATCAAAATAGATCGATTGATTTCGGCTGACGGTGCGTCTGCAAAGTTTTATCGAAATCGATTGATTGGTTTTGGCTGTCGGTATGTCTGCATGTTAAAAATAGTAAATTTGTTGATAAATTCAAATTTAATTCTATGATATGTTTATGGATCACTTTCTCCTGAAAAAGCGGCATATGTACACCTTATTTACTATATATGTGCAATCTATGTTTCATCAAAATCGCTCGATTGGTTTTGGCTGCAGGTGTGTCTGCATGTTAGAAAACCTTAAAAAATGAGTAAAATGTCTAAAACATGAAAAATTTTCAATATAGATCAATGTATGTCAAATTCATTAAAACTACTTTTAGAATCTGATGACATGTTTAAAAAAAAGTTTGAGGTAATTTGATAAAACGTGTAAGCTGTACCTTGGTCTGCAAATCAAAAATTGCGCTTTTAATTCTTCTTTTCTTAAGAGATACAATTGCGAATTTTTTATTTCGTCCTGATTAATATGCAAAATCGTGAAATAAGATGTGATTTTCAAAGTTTTATAATTATTGAAATAAAATTATAGCCTGCAGACGAGTTTTTGTTAAGAGATTTCTTTTGAAAATTCGATTATAGCTTATTTTTTCAATTTTCAATTAATAACCTCTGAGCTTGCAAAATTTTTGTATTTTGGTGCTTACTATATACCCACCAAGTTGAGTCAAAAATCTCATAAGTTGATTGAGACATTCCATTTTTAGTGTTCAAAACCAATTATGTTACGGATAATAATTCCCGGTAGCGATTTTTTTCTTTTTCGCATTTCTTCCTTCATGGCAGATTTATTTTTCTCGTATAGGTATTTAGAATCTTTTTCTATTTTTTTAGCACTTGGCGGCGATTCGCTACCGCGAATCTTGACAAAGTTAATTTCGACAATTCTAAAAATTCATTTCCGGCGAGATATGTCGGAATAGAAAATCAAAGGACATGTCTATATCGCCCGACGCAGTGATGGTAGTTCACGTGGTTATTAATCGGCTGGAGAGATAATACGAGTAACTAAATTTATTTCGCCAACGAGAGTGTGTTTTGTTCAGTGTTTCTGTACTTCCCCTCCTGGAAAAGTGCTTGGAATTTGACCCGGGGAGGAATGTGACAATCCTTTTTTGCCCTCCTGTATATAATCCTGCGATTCCTGGGCATAAAATGAGGTTAGGTACTCCTCACTGTGTAAGATAGAAATATTCCAGAGAAGAAAATTTAAATGCAGCAAAATATGCCTGAAGAGAAAATCGAAGCCCGGCAAAATATACTGGAAGAGAAAACTGAAATCCGACAAAATAGGCCAGAGGGAACACACAACGAAAATAATTTTTGACAAAATACGTAAATGAGTTTTTAATTACGTACACACATGTTAAATTAAAAACATCTATTATGGGACCTAGGGGTATGCTACGATTATTATGAGTATAGTTCTCCATTTGACTCAGCGGGGAAAATGCGAAACTGCAGCGCTGATCGCATTTCGCCCAACTATCTTGTTTAAGGGGACATGGTACTTTCTCGGCTCAGAAAAATCGATTTTTCAAAAAGTGTCTTGTTCAAAAGTATTGCATGCCAATAATGTTCTTTAAAAATTATGATGTTTATGGAAGCGAAAATCGGACTTGCAGCCGCCGAGCTAGCCCACAAGCGTGATAAAGCGCGCATCACGAACGCCGAGCGTAACCTCACCGATGCCGCCAGAGACCAGAATCACACGAAGAGATGAAAGAATACTTCAAAACGAACCGTATGATGAGTCGAAAAAAATTTTATATGTAGCAGGCATAGCTGATTGAACTTAAGTAGATTTTTTTCGTGAAAATTTGTTTAAACTTACGCGTATTTCTTAAATCAATGTTTTTGCAATTGGTATGAACGATATCTAAAGAAACATTCAAGAGATCGGTCTGAAAGTCAAGTATGTTCTTCTACACAACAATGACCCCTGTGTAGACCAAAATAAAGAAGATTGGTTAATTTTTCCCTCAACTTTTAAATTTCTTCTTACGAAAAAATTGTTATCCTTGAGATTACCAACTTTGGTGGTCTGCTATTTTGTGAATTTTTGCTCAAATAAAATAACCGAGGTCTATACTGGTGCTATAGTCATAATCTTTCTAAAAATAATTTTCTTTCTTTTCAGACGTTTCAGTGAGTCGCGGTGGAGCACGCAAGCGGATCAAAATTTTTAAAACGTTCTCCGTGAGGCTGCACAAAATCATTTCAAAAAATGATTTAAAAATTTGTTTTATATTTGAAGACTTAAAATATGTGTAAGAAAGATTCCAATGTCAAAAAGAATTTTTTTATAATTTATTAGTCCTATTAAAATTGTTTAAATTTTCTACCAAGAAAGCACCATGTCCCCTTAAATTCAGATGTAATATCAAAATTGATGAATTATGTGAATTATAGTCACATATAAAATGCGAGAGCGCTATAAACATTAGCTTTTGTAATTATAAATTAAATAGTTACTCATCATCTGAGTTGAGCGTAAAGGAAGGTTTAATCTATGATAAGAATATTTTGGTTTTATTGTTACCTTTATGTTCAAATTATTTACTGTGATTAAATATACCTAAAGTCGTAAAATAACACTCAGCTAGTAAAATACCGACGTCCGACAGAGTGAATTTACCAAAAAAAAAGAAAATTAAACATTCTAAATTTTTTTATAAAATTGTTATATTAAATGGATTACACGAAGAGAGTTGAAAAGGTTATATTTTAACATCGGGTGTTGACACATCCATTCTGGTTACTTTGACATTTTTGAGTCTTTTGTCAAAATTTAAACACAAAATTTTGGCGAAAGGCGATCAAGGCCGCAGTTTCTCGGTTTCACCGCTGAGTAAAGTTGGGAACCAACTTCATATACGAGAAGGCTGGAATGGCTGGCGTGAAATGCCCCTGATGGGACGCCACTTATACCTTGGAACCCCACCTAACCTACGGGACCTAACCTACCCCTAGAGACACCACCTATCTTCCGAGACCCCTTTTTTCCATAGGACCCAACCTAATGCACGGAATCCCATCAATCCTTCGGCGGATAGTACATTAGTGCCAAAGTTTGGAACTCTAAAAGGGTATAAGTGCCAATGTTTGGCACTCCAAAAGGATATAAATGTCAAAGTATGAAATAGGCTAGGAAAAAAGTAAATAGGCTAGGAAACCCTTTTTTGTAGGCGAATGTCGCCTACTCTGACTAGTTTTTGAGGCAAGCTTTCGAAATGTAATGATCAAAATATTTATCATATTAAACCTATTTATTGTAAACTTTCCTAAAGTTGGTCACTTGTATGTGGGGATTAGAGTAAAGTGTATTTTTCGGTATTCAGACTCACTTAATAAATTTGTACAGTACAATGTATTGAATTTCGCTTGTCATACATGTAAGTGTGATACAAAAACAATAAATTTGTAAAATTTTAGAATGATCCAAAATGTTTCCCCTAATTCTTGCGCGGGAGAGCAAAAGTGATATCTTTATGATGAATCACCTAAATAAGATTTTTGTTAAAAAAATCATTTGAAGAATAAGTGATACTTATTAATTTTTTAACTTGAAACATATATATATATATATATATATATATATATATATATATATGTATTCTCTATTTTTGATTATCCTTACATTAGTTTATCTTTAAAATTTCAGGGTCACAAGAAGACCTAGTATTTCAATAAAGACAATACTTAACCTAGTAGAAAGATGCAACGATTACGAGATTGTATCTTCGTGCATTTCTGAAGATGATCTGACGGTGATATTGTAATAACGCGACTTTATCACCCCTCTTATTCGCCCAATGAGGACTTCGCTCTTTCGTATCTTTCTCAGCGCAGCTCTTTAAATTCTAAATGATCCTCTTCACGGAATATCCACTTTTTTCCCTGGATAACTTTTCTGTTATATGCTTTTTACAATCAGCGATATTTTCTTCGAATCATTTGCCATAACTGTTAAATGTTAAATAAACCCTCTGCAACCCGTCTCTCTTTTTCACTTTATAGGAGGATATAGCTATAACTATTGACCTTCATATTCCAGAAAATATTTTCTAAATTTAATAGTCGATTGCGGGTTTATATGTTAAATAATATCAAGTTTTAGTTTCCCTCACATGCTCTGCTAATGTATACATTGAAACTGATCATTTGTCATTTAGGGTAATAGAACCTAATTCAATTCTGGGTAATTGAATCATGAAAGTACGAGGTGTATGCTGAAATCGTAATTAGAGAATTTCCAATCTATATTCCTTGCGATGAAACCGTACGTGAACTGATATGAAATTTTACATTAACACGATTGAATTATATCTCTCGATTTCTAGCAATATTGATATGAGGACTATTGTCACAGAAAAATTTGGGACTTCATAAAAGCTTATCAATAATTCAATATTATTAATTTTTAGTAATTCTAGATCGAACATAAATAAGGGATTATGGAAATATATTGTGTTTAATTGAAATTCAGGATTTCGTTCTTTTAATTAGAGTGGAAAAATGGGTGAAAGCTTAATCGTAGTAAGAATTGTGTTTCGTTGATAAAACTATATTTTTTTAAATCAATACGAATTAAGTTTCATCATCCAAAAAACTTCTTTAACATAAATTTGTTGACTCATTTTTAGAGTTTGAACATGGAAATAATTTCTATAGTCCTGGAAAATTCTGTATCCAACAGGGTATCAAGCAAATGCTTTTTAAAAAGATTCGAATTTTCCTGTGTCTTCCCCCAGATCGTTGAGGTTTCCTATAAAAATAGTCAAATATTTGCCATAAGGATAACCACTTTATGTTCATGCATGATTACAACGCGAATTTATCTGAAAGAGTATACAGTTTCATAGCACAGTTCTCTTGACAATTCATCAAAAAATAAGATCCAATCATTAATTTTGAAATTCAAACCCCCTGAGGTCATTTTTTAATCTCCTAAAACCCACCCCAAGAACTGACGAACGAGATTTCCGTGACGATTTGACGTTTCTGTGCAGTATTAAAATAATGTTTGATTGTTTCAACATTTTTCAATTGTTCAAACAATTTTCTGCGACGCATGCAGAAAAATGGCGAAATTCTGTGTCTACAAAGTGTGCGCAAAGTGCCAGATTCCTCTGCACGGAATATCATTTTCTTGCACTTTTTGCAAAAAGATATCCTGTTATTGCATCAGCTATCTATTTTCAAAAAATCACCTTTATAAATCTCAATTTGTGAAAAAATGACTAATGAATAGCTATGCAGCTAAAATTTATTAAAAATTTCTAGCAAATTTTGACATGACAAAAGCAGTAATAGTGATTTTTTTTCATTTTGATCGCTTTTTTACATTCGTTATATAATATATGATACCTGTTTTATTCATCCTTGACTTTGACGACGATTCTGTACTTCAGAATGTGCCTCAATAAAAATCCTAGTTTCTTATCAAAAAAAGAACTTTTTCTCCCAAAACGCGTTCTATGTATTTGAAGGCAACTAAATCGGGTTTGGGAGGTTTCATTTTTGTGAGACCTACTATCGGCGAGAAAATTCGAGTCCTCTGGCTTTGATATTGAAAAAGTAAGTGAAGAAAAAATGGTAGCTTAATGAATGAATGATCA
>JAUMHM010043227.1:0-15428 GCA_032362435.1 Melikaiella ostensackeni
CAGCCGGTAACTACGGCATTCAGGAAGTTCGTGAGGGTCTACTGGTTACGCTCATACCCCGCAGAGGCCGCTCGAGCACTCTGGCGCGAAGATATGAACGCAGGTCGGATACTTTTCGGACACACCTCGTACTCGTATATCTTTAGCTTATGGCCTGGTTGAAGCTCATAAAGTAGATTCACCTTTATAACCAGTTATTTTGACAATAAGTTCACCTACGAAAAAATTAGGAGAATTCCTTAGCAAAATTTTTAAACAATCAGTAACCCTTCCAGGAAGATCAATAAAACGTAGTACTGCTTCTCGGATAATAATTGAGAATGTTAAAATACTAATAAATCACATTTTTTCCTTTTGCCGTAATAGCCATGTTTCCAAACATTCCATATGAAAGAGTTGAATTTGTTATAGAAAAAAGATGGGATATGATCAAACTTCATACCAAAATTCTGAAAAAACAATATCTTGATGCTATTGAATGTATTTTCATTTCCTTTTATGTTAAATTCAGTGTTACTTTCTATAAACAAAAATTTTGAACTCCGATAGGCCCAGTCTTATCCCCAATTCTTGCTGAAATCGTGATGGAAAATTTGGAAAATGAAGTTTTTGATCAAATTAATTTTGAGTTGGACTTTTATGCAATATTTGATGATAATTGATGAAGATGATTTTGTACGTTCTTTTTAAGCAGAAAATTGGCATACCTTACTTAATGTTTTTAATAGAATACATCGAAGATTATAGTTCACTGTTGAAACTGAAACGAAAGGCAGATTGAATTTTCTTCATTTGACTTTTATAAAAACTGATACAAATCATATCATCTCTGATTGGCACAGAAAAACAATTTGTTCCGGAAGGACACTAAATTTAAATTCTATTCATTCCATTTAAATCAAAGAAGGAGTTGTAAAGAATTTGATTAATGCAGCTCTTAAATTATCGCATCCAAAATTCCATGAAAAGAATATTGAATTATGCAAACAGATTTTTTTTCTTAATCATTATCCGACTGCCTTTACTGACAAAAATATGCATAGCAGAATTGTTTAAATTAGGAGTGAAAGCAATAATTAGAGCAAAAACAATATGCAGGATTACAATAGATCGAATACGGTTGTCTCACCTTATTTTGGAAAAATCTCAAGTGTCTTGAAATCAATGTTAGGGAAATTGGGCTCGCATACGATATATAGAGTTCCATTCGAAAGCAATTTGATTGTCAAATTGGGTAGAAATAAATATGAGAAACTTAATAAACAATGTGTGTTTTACGTATTTCAATGTAGTCGATGTGATGATGTTTATGTAGAGCAAACAAGGAGGTGACTGAGAATAAAGCAAGAGGAACATAAAAATGATTTTCATAGAAGCGCAAGATATTATTTGGTCCTTACAAAACAAAGACTCTTACATGGTCATGACTTTAATTGGGATGATGTTAAAGTTTTGTATAATGAGTGAAATGAAAAAGAAAATTCATGGAAATGCTATTTATAAAGAGAGAATGTAACAAAGCTGTTAATTTAGAAAAAGATTTTTCGAGATACAACAAAATTTGGGATGGAGTCATTAATTGGATACATTGACCGTAATTTTGGTCAGAACGTTGCCCATGAGCAAATATATTTTCAATTAAAGAATGAAATGATTGGCTTTCGTTTTTATTCAGAATGTTTACCTATACACAGTAGAATCATTTTCAATCCTGGTATAAAATATGTACCAAAATAACAATTTCTATTAATTATATCTGTTTTATTTACAGTTAAAAATGGTTTTCTAATCTAAAAAGTTTTTCGTTATTTGTACCTGTTATTTTCCTATAAATTAACCCTGATGAGGAAGTTTAAAGTATCTTCGAAATATTTTATTCCTAGTAGTATATAGGTGTGAAAAATTGGTTTGGTTGACTCTTTCTTTATCTCCCTCTTTTTTCTTTTTGTTGCACATTCCTTGTACATTTGTTTCTAATATACCGTAAAGGTGGGTAGTTCCGATGTCTATTTTTGATTTGTGAACTTGTTGGGTGTTTTTTTTTTTAGCACGAATTGACTCCATCCTGGACGGAATAGATTAAGATACATATTAAATACGATTATTAAAATCGTGTCAATGTTAATGTCAGTTTACGGCATAACTTGAAAGAGTGCACTTCGCCTTTATCGAATATAGTCTCGTTTTAAAATTAAAAAGACTCTTTCTGTGTAACTGTTTTTATATTTTTTATCTCATAAATTACATTACATTACATTAAACTACGTTATAAATTACATGATTAACCATTTCAAATCATATATTTATATACTTCGTTACATGTATAACATAGTTTGTTCAATGACATATCTAGGCGTCCGCATGAAAAGGGCCCTTATGGCCGGATGGGGATGTCACATAGCAGGAGAAATTCCCCGCATTGTAAGCTCAAGACGAACCCTTTTCGTTGAAACACAAGTCACCGAGGCATTTTTGAAGTTGGAACTTCAAAAAACTGTTTCGAGAAAAACGCATCTAAAGTTGACGAGTGCCATAAGCGCACATGTTATATTTTTTCTTCGAACATGAAATATACCCACTTTCGGTTGCTTTCGGGACATGAGTATTGTACCAATAGATTCAGTGTAGGTCCTAGTAACATCCCCCACTCAAATTCAAATCCAAAAGGGCTCTTTTCATGCAGACGCCCAAATATATATACTACAACATAGAGTAGAAAATCCTTGGGCAGAAATCTCTTGTAATACTATGAATTGAATTTCCAATAAAAGTATTTTTGTTGATCCAACGTAATCAGTGATGACCCCCCTATATTATTTATTGTAGCATTTAATGTTATGGCTGTTTAGGCTGGGCCAATCCAAGTTTTTTATAAATATAAAAGATGGCGCAAGTTTGGCTGGCAAAGTCGGTCTGTCTTTGGGTTGACGGTCTTATTTCCAGGTGTGTAACATAATACTTTTTATAAAGAGCGCATAAGAAGTCCTCCATTTCGTGCTTGAAAGAATTACTAGAATGTTAAAAAAGTCTTGAAAAAATTGACTAGATTATCAAAAAGGAAGTTCTGACACATCTTTTAGTACCCTACATGCACGCGAAGAGGAACTTTTGTGCACGTATTATAAGAAATTATGTTAAGTTGATTATAAAATTAAGCTCACTTTGTAGCAATAAAAATACGCTTTATGCAACGCTTTATTGTCTCAAATACATCCCACTGCCTAAATGTGAATTATAATTTTTGTCAAAAATAAGATAATGACTACTATATATACATGCAAGTGAAACGTATATTCAACATCCTATCAGTTACTGCTCAAGAAATTCTTGAAAAATAAGTTCTGTGTCTTTAAAAAATGAAGTTTCTTATACCTGCGTGGCTTTTCGCCCTTATGATATTTATTGATTCTGTTCGTAAGTAGAATATAATATAATACCTAATCAATTATACATTGAAATATCTCAAATCCAGATATCGACTATATTAAAAAATTTGTTTTTCGGAAAAAGATATGAAGTGAAATTTTTGAAACATATGTTATCAAAAAATTTGCGGGCCTAGAATCATGGATTAATATTAACTGACTTTGAGATTAGATTTATGATATATTTCGGATTAATCATTTTAGGATTTGTTGAAGAAAATCCGTCAGTAAAAAGTCCCTATATTT
The DNA here is from genome assembly GCA_032362435.1 of Melikaiella ostensackeni. Lineage (NCBI taxonomy): Eukaryota > Metazoa > Arthropoda > Insecta > Hymenoptera > Cynipidae > Melikaiella > Melikaiella ostensackeni. The sequence goes on from JAUMHM010043227.1 coordinate 3,672, forward strand.
ATTCTTACAGAATCAATACTTACACCGCCACGTCAAAGGTTCATGTCATCGACACGTAAAGGATCAACGCCACCGCCACGTCAAAGGCTCACGTCATCGCCACGTCAAGGGTCAACGCCATCGTCACGTGAAGGGTCCACGTCATCACCACATGAAGGGTCCACGTCATCGCCACGTCCATGGTCAACGCTTTTGCCACATCAAGGATCTACGTCATCACCACGTCAAGGGTCCACGTCATCGCCACGTCCATGGTCCACGCCTTCGCCACGTCACGAGTCCGCGTCATCGTCACGTCTATGGTCCACGTCATCGCCACGTGAAGGGCCCATGTCATCACCACGTCAAGAGTCCACGTCATCACCACATCAAGGGTCCACGTCATCACCACATCAAGGGTCCACGTCAACACCACGTCAAGGGTCCCCGCCATCGCCAAACCGTGCCCGTGATGGAGTAGTGTTCCGTGACGGACGTCCTTATGGAATGCGAATATTTGGAGAGCTTTATCCGTTCACAGAAGTTTCGAATGAAGCCCGTAATTCAAACACTCAGATACAAACATATTGTCAAACAAAGTTTAGAATCAAGTTCGGCTAAACGTCTAGTTTTCAGCGGTGGACTGGCCCGGGCTTCAGAGAGGAATTCCACCCGCGCTCCCTTTGGTGCGGCACCCAGTCCGCTGCTGCTAGATTCTTTCTCTAATTATTATCATGAGTCAACAAAATGTGACCTATGTATATTTTAAATGGGAAGTGTCGTTTCATTAGTAGTTTTTCGTGCTGCATTCGAATCCGATCTTCATTTTTTGCCGAAACTATAAGTGGATGTAGACAACTTTTTTGATAACTAGCGATACATGATTTCCGTGCATTTCTCACTTGTTAAGGGAGAAAAAGTCTTAAAAAAGTTTCCAGTTCCAGCATAGACCGTTCGCAAGATACGTGACAGAGAAGCCAGCCCTTTCTATGCAGTTGAAAAATCGACAATTTATGCTCATACAATACGGTGGGCCAAAATCAAAAAATTCTGGAATATGAAATCGCTACAACGTGAAGTAGCGAATTGGGATTCTAAAAAAATGAAATAAATTTTGAATCGATTGACGTGCTTGAATTCTTATGAATTCCATAATTTGTCCTGAATTTGCGTCAATTTCTCTGAGTGTCATTGAATTAGCCATAATTCTCTCAAATTTCGTCGAATTCCTCTGAATTATTTAAAAGTCTCTTGAATTTACTGAAGTTCTCTTGAATTCATGTGAAGCCTTTCGAATTCAGTAGAATTCAATGATTTTAATATACTTCTAAGGAAATTCCAATGAATTCATTAGAATTCGAATACAATTATTCGCCTCGAATAGGCATACATTTTCGGATTGTCGAATGGTCAACTGTACAGAAAGGGATGGTTTCTCTGTCATGCATCTTGCGAACGGTCAGTGCTGGAACAATAAACTTTCTTCAGATTATTTTTCCGTAGCCAAAAATACAGCGTTTAAAAAAATAATTTATCGGCTTTTGTCAAATAAATTTTCTACATCCAATTATAGCAAGATTCAGAAAAAAAGTCCAGCTTTAATGTTTTGGACAACTATTAGTAGCCTCACAACTCACAAGGAGAGGTCGCCAGATGAGACACCGATTCGATTGGTGTTTTACAGGAGTAAAGTGCATCAAAATCCATTAAATACGAACTTCTTCTTTCGATCTAATGGGCCTTAGTTTCCGAGATTTGAGGTTTGAGTATTTACGTATGAGCGCTCGACTCGCTACTGTCGAGCGCGGACCGCCCTCAAATGCGTAAATTCTCAGATCTAGATATCTCGCAAACTAAGGCCTATTGGATCGAAAGAGAAGATACATATTTGATGGATTTTAATTTTATTTCATTCTGTAAAGCTTCAATCCAATCGGCGTCCCGCACCTCGTGATCTCTCTCTGTTAGTACAATATAGTAATATAATAATCTTTAAAATTATTGATAGCTATATTTTTCTTACAGTATTAAATGAGATATTCAGTGAACATGCAGAGGAACCGCTAATCGATCTTGAAAATGGTGATTTACTGTACCGTGGTGGAACTCCTGTTGCAGGCATCCGTGATAGCAGGATTTTAAAAGTGCATTCAATGAATGAAGACGGTAATTTAGAAAATAAATACATACAACATAAAACAAATATGAGGGAAATCTTCCCAAAACGTTTTTTTGTTTTTGCTCATAATTAGGAAGAGTATTTCATTGGTGGCTCCAGAGGTAGCCTGGGTGCGTGCACCCCCCCCCCCCCTCATATGGTGCATATTTGATTGATGATTCTCAGATTTTCAAGTGGAGGGGGTGTGTAACGTTTAGATGCCCCCCCAAAAAAAATCTTACTCTGAAATCGCCCCTGGGGTGTTTTACAAAATCACAGTAAATCCTAGAGATATTTTTTGTCTGAAGTTGGACAAATACGTTGCAAACAATTGAAAACTACATATAAAATTGTAAGTGTGGTTGTGAATCCGCCTCAAGATAAAAATTATCCGACTTCGGATAATTGTAGTTTTCAATACTTTGCAACGTTTTTATCCAGCTTCAAATGAAAAATATCTCTGGGATTTACTGTGATAGTATTTACTCGAAGTAAAGCGCCTAGAGGTATATGTTGGTATAAACCGACCTTTCTCAAATTATGAGTATACATAATTTTTTTTGAATAATATAAAATTGCTGGGATCCAGAGGAGAGAACCAAAATTTAATTTCTTGAACAATTCTTTGTATAAATTTAAGAAATTCGAATCAGAATTTAAATTCCTCTCTAACGTCTAACATTCAAATTTGACTACAAAATTTCTGGCAATTAAAAAAAAGGATCTAAGATCAAATTTGGACCAAATACATTTAGATGTGTCTATTTAAATTGAAAAAAATCCAAAAATAAAAAAATAGAGGAAAGAAAAAAGAAAGAGAAGGCAACCTCCAAGATCTCATCTTCTTCTCCTTTATCTTTCTCTTTCTCTTCTCTATTATCTTTTTTTTCTCTAAATTTCGGAAGAGACATTTGAGGGTATTACGTCCTAATTAGATCGTTGGATTTTTTTTTTTTCATTTCCAGGAATTTTGTATTCGAATTATTAGCAGACTCACAGTTTAGTATGATTAAGTAGTTCTGAGTAAATGATTTTTCAAATCTTTAAAATAATAAATGACTATATTTTTTACAGGCACTGCAAATCTAGAAAAGAAGAAGCCAGTTCAACCTCATTTTCATGATATAGTGTTTCGCCGTGGATTCCCTATTGCAATATATCATAATGGGTTTCGCCAGTATCGTATGTCTTAAGTACATGCACTTAATCGTCTAGAGGGTAATTCAAAAACTGAAATATGCTCCAAAAGAAATATATTATGGAATTGTGCTTAAAACGTCCAGTTTCTTTTTAATTAAGGAGTGTTTTGGGACTCTATAAAGCATCAAAGTCTCAATTCACATATCTTATTTCTACATACATTATACAATATCTATCTTCAAAAACTATGAAACAATGTTGAACTTATATAATAAATAAAAAAATGTAGCACGTATGCGAATTATTTCTTGATAATCACATTATCAGAATTTCACATCTCAAATATCATAAAATCGAAACTCAAAGGGTGTTAATACCCCAGATAAAGGACTTCATGCATTTTGCACAAGGTGGAATAATTAAAATGGTAGAAATTCAAACTTAGAAAAGTTGAAAAGTCGATAGTCTTTGTTATAATGACCTATGTGACGATCTTCAAATATTTTTATTTACATCTAATGATGGCTCTAAAAATAGAAAAAATACAGTTAAAAAATTAATGACTATATCGCGAAAGTCGTTCGTTTCGGTGGACGCACTTACTGAATTTTTTGTTTAAATTACAAAAACCTGTTATACGCGGCTCGCATAGAGCGACTCTTTATCTTTCTAAATACAAAAAAAACCCTCTCGCGGACGACGCTTAGTTAATCGTTAGGTAAATACTTTAGATATTAAGACATTGAACATTGATGTAGACTAGATATTAAGACTTTAATGTAAATCGATCCGAAACTTGTCGATCCTGGGACAGGAAGGTAACTTCCTTACCTTTTTGTGAACACACCTACGCATGTAGTCTGTCCATATCGAGATAATGAAGATACGTTTCCGCGCACCGACGGAGTTCTAGAAACATGGGGTAGAGGAGAGTCGAGCAGACAACGCCAGTGACAACTCAACGCGCGCATCTCCCTCCACTCAGTTCTAACGCCCCGCCAGTTTTCCGTGAGTCGCGAGCGCATGAGAGACGTGTTTCGGCTGCGATTAATCCAATCCACTTCAGACGGAGCTTCTCTGCTGAGGTAAATAAACTCCTAGCTCCTTTAAACATGGTGAGTCTCCTCCCTTATTTTTCCTCTTGAGTTTTCCACTCCATGTTAGACAGTGGGCATACCTGCTATCGCGACAAGGCCTGGGCCATTCCAGCGCTACCTTCTCCTATTTTCCTCCCACAGAAACCGATAGCGGGCATACCTGCTATCAAACCGGATTATACCCACTCTTCCGTCAGACAGCGGGCATACCTGCTGTCGCGACAAGGCCTGGGTCCTCCCATCGCCACCTTTTCCTGTCTTCCTAACGTAGAAACCGATAGCGGGCGTACCTGCTGTCACCACATCCCTATTCGAAGTGTCAAGGAGTTTACAACCACGAACCACCGAGCAGACGACACTCTTTTTTAAAAGATCCTCGTTTGTCTTTCTCTTTCTCCGGGAGGAATTATCATTCTCTCCCTTTGAAGAGATCGCATGATCTTTCCTTCGATCGCTTGTCTTCGAAGTCATTCAAAGTCTGTCTCTCTCTCTCACATCCCGCCATGAGCTCACTCGAGGTCCGGACGAAAATGATAAAGGAGAAGAACGTTCGACAAGTATATTTGCCACCCCCACATAGTCAGAAGGATCTACCCCATACGATGAAGGGATTCGACGATTGGTTTGACGAAGAAGAAAAGATCGAAGCAAAGGATAATTCACCTCTCACGCTCTCTTACTCTCTTCCCCAGAAAAACCCTAGATGCTCCCACCCCTCGTTTCGAGTTACTCCCTCTCATTCTTTGTTGCGGAAGTAAGATCCCTAGATACAGAAACCGAGTAGAAAAATTTACCTCCCACTCCCCCACTTTCCCCGGCACCCTAAATTCCCTATCAAGTCTCTCCTTCTCACTCTCCCCTCCAGTGGAACTACAAATCCACCACCCTCTCGATTACTGTCGCTCCTCCTTACTCTATCTAACGGGTTTGATTCCCAGATACCAGAAGCACGGTGCATGTCAAATCGATTCGATTTGAAGGCATCAAGGAAAGAAAATAATCTCCTTGACGACGATTGTGAAAAATTTTTATTTGAAGATGTACGAAATTGATGTTTTATAAAAACCGTTTTCTTACGTGAGCAACCTGAATAGAAAAACTGTTAAGATAGTTTAAAAATGCATTCAATGTGTTTGAAGTTCGAAACCAATGTTTTCTCAAATTATAGAAACAAAGAATATTCTCGGCATAAATGTGAAACTGTTTTAATAACAAAATACAATTTGTTTATTTCAGCTACCTGTTTGGCAGTGGATAATGATATCCTTAGGGTTTTAATGCTTCGAACTAACAAATGAACTTTAAAGATTCTTTGTCGGGTTAAAAATTATGCAAGTCAGCTGAATAATCTTGCGAATCTTCATGAAGTTGAATAAGCCGCAGATGTGTTTAAAAATGGTCACTAAAGATTTTGGAATTTTTTCCAAAAAGTTCTAATGCCGCGCTAGATTTAATAAGTAAAAAAATAACAATTTTCACTTTTCCTCGACTAAATTTTTGTAGCTGCCGACGAAAATGCATATTTTCCTTTCTTGCTCTTGATATAAGCACTCTATAATTAAAATAATGTAAGTGAGGTAAGTCCCGATTTCCTCGGAAAATATTACAGACTTGCGTATAATCACTTTCCGGTACAGTTTTCGAAACTGTAGGCATAACTGCATTTATAATAATTTCTCTCTAAACTGAATTAGTGGAAATTTCACTAATTACACCATGTCATTTGACCTGACCCCGAGGATTCAACTGTTTTGTTGAAAAGTTGTCGTTTTTGTTGAAAATTCATCTATTATGGTCAAAATTCTTTTTTTTTTTAATTACAACTATTCTGGTAGAAAATTAATCATTTTGATTGAAAATGCAACTGTTAAGTTGAAAATTTATTTGTTTTAGTTAAGGATTCAACTATCCTGTTGAAAATTTGTCTTTTTGGGTTAAAAATTCAAACGTTTTGGAGGAAATTGAACGAACAATTTGGTTACATTTTTTTTCTTTTTGACTCAAAATTTTTTCTTGATTGAAAATTCAACACTTTCGTTGGAAATTCGTATATTTTGTTTGAAAGTTCATCTCTTCTGGTAGAATTTTAATTTTTTTTTGTTAAAAAGTACAACTATTGTGGTAGAAAATAATTCTTTTTTGGTTAATAATGCAACTGTTTGGTTGGAAATAATTCTGGTGTGCTTGAGTATTCAAATATTTTCTTAAGAAATTCATCTGTTTGGGTTAAGAATTCAACTTTTTGGTTGGAGATTAACATTTTTGTTGAAAATTCATATTTTTGCGTCGAAAATTCAAATGTTTTGTAGAGAATTGAACGATACGGTTTAAACTTTTTTTTTCTTCTCTGAATCAAAATTCTTTCTTGAATAAACATTCAAAACGGTTTGTAGTGGGAACAACTAAATAGTCCTTATCCAATTGTCATAATTTCATTTTCCTAATTCATTTTTTCAAGTGTAAAGAGAAGTGATTTTTATATATTCTGAATATTTATTGATAAGTAATTGAAAGAAAGGACGTGGCTAGTCGTCTAGCTGTTCAGGATAAAATTGAAATTTATTGATCAAATATAATTAATAAATATCATATATAATGTCCCATGAATTGAAGGGCTTCTATTTTTAATTTTACATTATTAAAAGTTTGATAAATATAAATAAATGTAATTGACTCTTGATAGAATCAGAATCACAAAATTTAAAATATTTTTCTTCATTTCTTTCGGATACATATGACAATTGTCAATTAAGACGATGATCATGAATATAACGAATGCAAAATTTAACGCGCTTAAAATTGAATAATCCTAAATATTAAGCCTTTAAGTATGACAAATTTCAAAAGTGAAATATTTAAAAATCGAACATCTTCGAAAAGAAGCATTCAAGCTTGAAGCAATTTCAAATTTGATGATTACAAAAATGAAAAATTTTATATCGTACTTTTTTCTTTAAAATTCCTTAAAATTTCCTGAGATCCGTTAAAATCTTTCGATATCTCTTAAGATCTGATTGATCCTCTTCAAGTCCTTCTAAATCATGTAAAATCTCTTCAAAAATTGAGGTTTTTTTTAAAAATGGTATTAGGTAATTCCCACAAATTTTTGAAATCTTTTGAAATCACTTAAAATCTGTGAAACCTCTCATATTCCTTTGGAATCGTTCGAAATACCTTTAAACTTTCGTAATCCCTTGAAAGTAAAAATATAAAATGTTACGTAAGAAGGGAGGTGTCAAAAAATCTTAAGAATCTTTAAAATAGGGGGAGGGGTTTACATTTTAAAAATCATCCTTACGTAATTAATAGATGTTCCCTAAAAACAACAATGCATGTTTCAGATTTGGCATACCCAGTATTTGCGGTAGCAGGCGATAAATCATTATTTTATTATAACCTAATGCACGTTAAATTTTTTTTCAATAATCAGTCAAATTCATGTTTGTCTTTAAAGAAAATTAACAAACGTAGATATTGTCTATATTTTATATATATATATCTGTTGGATATAATAATTTATTAAATTATTTAATTCGTTTAAAAAAATTTGTAAACTGCTAGTATTTCAAAATTTGTTATTGTAGATTTTTGAATTGTTTTATTTTAATGAAGGAAATAAAAATTCAGAGACATTTACTGGTAGTAAGAAATGAGTTGCGAAATTGTTTGTCTTCTTTTAAGTGTTTAAGGACGAGAGCAGATTAAACAGAGAATGGGTCTTTGGAACTGAGTCTAATTTGACAGTACTCAATGCTTAGAAAATAGTATCTAACAAACAATTATATTTCGTACCATTCATTTCCTTATACAATGTATGAGATTTTTATTTGCTTGAATCTCAGTTATTTATAGATATCCATTTATGTAAGTCGATTGACGTCAGCTGACACGTTTAATTCTCTGCATTTCATATTGTCATAATGTAAATGTTTGAATTAGTACGGTTTCTAATTATAAGCGGAATTAAGGAATCCTGCTTCTAGTTTAATAAATTCAAATTTAAATTTTTTAAAGTGATTCTACAGTTCGAGGTGGCATGGTGTTTAATAAAATGACTCATAAAAACAAATTCAATTATTTCCCATTTTTAAAGATCCATAGGGAATTCGATATAATCGCAAAAAACACGAAAGAGCTCGAAAAAATATGCTTGTCAAGACTTTCAGCCTGTTTTTACTTATAAATAGCTTCGGCATAATTTTAGAGTTCCTAAAATTTTTCAGAAATAGTTCCGACCAATTTTACAAGAGAAAAATATTTACAAAAACAATAGCCATCCCTCCACGTTTCAGAAATTTGGCTTTTTCACATATTCCTTTAGTTTCAAAAGAGTCCTGGAGTTTCACAAAAATATAATTTCGAAAAGATCAAAAACCCAAAAGCTATAGCATGTTGAATATATTTCAAACTTTAAAGAAAATTTCATTAAGAGTTTCAGAAGTTCTGATTAGAGTTCTGTTCTTTTACTTTTTGAAATCAAAGGAAAAACTTATCACTCTTGAAAAGAATAAATTTGTATTATGTTTTCAATAATAATAATTATAAGATAACCCAGAGCAAAAAGAAAATATGCAGAAGTTTTATTTTACTGATATGTTACGATCGTCTGAATCTCACCCCCCCCCCCCACTACTATTCAGAGGGATACGTACCACTAGCATACATGGGCCATAGTGTAGCGTCCAGGCCTTACGCATATCCAGTTCTCTTCCAGCTTTCGAGCAATAAAGACGTCCTGAATTGCTGTACGCAATTCAGTTTATATTGCAAAATACCTACTCGTTATTTACCACGTAACAGATGAGTGAAAAATGTATTTTTCAAATTTATTTGATTACATATTGCTTCAAAATTTGTATTCCGTGTCGAACTTGAAATTTCATCAGTCAGAATCAAAGGCACATGGCATTATTGTGTAATTGTAAAAAACAAATATTTGTGGTTTTTCAATTACACATGACAAAAAAACCACACTGAGAAAATAAATGCGATTGAATCAATTGGCAGAACTATCGTTCGTTCATAAGCAGATGCTGTATTCAAATGAATGCCCAACCAGTGAATGTTAATAATAAAAACGATATTATTTTTGTTATTACTAATAATTTTCTAGTAGTGAGCTCAGCATGCAAATTAATAATAGAAGGATTTTTCTTAAATGTAAAAATTTCAGAAAATATACATTCCACTTATAACTGACAATAATTTCTACTATATATTACAATAGGTAATTGTCTAGAATCGGGACTTTTCCGAATATTCGGTGCATTTCTTTTATTGTCTTTTTTTCGACTCCAATGTGAATCATCAAAAGAGGGACGTCGAAAAAGTTTCACATTTTCCCTCAAAAACATAAAAAAATCAAAAAATTGAAAATCTGTAAAAATCACGTTCATAACTAATTCTGTTCTCGTTCTGTTAAAGCCACGTATACTAACGTATTTTGAGGTGCTGATTACGAATATATATTTGATTATATTTGAACCATTTATAATTTATCAATGAATCAATGAAAAAAACAAAGAAGTCGTAAGTTCGAAAAAATCGTTCATTTTAGACAAAAATAAGATTTTTAGTAAAAAATTGATTCAACTTGTTATCTCCCCCGATTAATTTTTTTTATTCCTGAGCTGAAACGAATAATTTAGGACAGAAACTTCAATCAAATTATGAAAAATCGGAAAAGCCGCGATTTTATACAATTACCTCAAAACATTTAAAGTTGAAGTCTTGAAAAAGTAACGCGCTTGCTATGTTTTTCTTCTATTTTTTATTGAAAAAACAAAATTTAATCAGTTCAATCAGATTTTAAGAGACAGATTTTAAGGAATTTTGAGGGTTTTTAAGGAATCAAGGACGATTTCCGCGGATTGGAAAGGTTTTTGAGGGATCTCAACGTATTTCGCGGAATTTGAAGAGATTTCAAAAGATTTCGAAGTATATCCACGGATTTCGAAGGATTTTTAAGAAATTTCAGAGATACCAACATATTTACACGAATTTTGACGGATTCTAATGGATTTTTACAGATTTAAAGCATTTTCAATGATTTCACGGAATTTCAATGGATTCTAAGAGATTTGAAAAGAATCCAAAGTATATCCAGGAATTTTATAGGATTTCGTGAGAATTTGAAAGATTTGACGGCATTTTAAAGGATTTCCGATTATTTTAAAGGGTTTCAAGGGATGCCGAGGTATTTGAACGGGTTTCGAAAGATTTTGATGAATTTAGAAATATTTTAAGGGATTTCAAGAGATTGAGAAAGATTCTCACGAATTCAACAGATTTTAATAAAGTTGGAGCGGATTTAAAAGATTTCAAGTAATCTCGTAGTATTTCGAAATATTTCACGTGATTTCGAGGATTTCAACCTTTTTTAGAGATTTAAGGAAATTTCCACAGTTTTTAGAAGATTTCAAGGGATTTCTAGGGAGCTCAGTGGTTTCAGAGTGATTGTAAGAGATCGTGTAGGATACCCATGGAATTCAAAGGATTTGCAAAGATTTCGAATGATTTTGAGGGATTTTGAAGGCATAATTAGAGATTTGAAGCGGTTTCGATGATTTCACGAAATTTCGAAGGATTTTAAGAGATTTCAAAAGGTTTCGCGGGATTTGAAGGGATTTCCCAATGTTACAAAGGATTTGAAGAAATTTCGGGGAATCTTGACGGCATTTACAAGATTTTAATAAATTTTAAAATATTTTGACGGATTTCAAGAGTTTCAGTGAGATTTTTGCTGATTTGAAAGATTTCAATGAATTTTTGAGGGATTTCAAAAATTCTAAGGGATCTCGTATTATTTCAGGATAATTCACAGAATTTTGAGGATTTAAATTGATTTTTCGAGATTTCAAGGGACTTCCAGGGAGCTCAATCGTTTTAAAGGGATGTCAAAAAATTATATACGATATCCATGGAATTTAAAGGATTTCGGGGATTTTTCACATGATTTAAAACGTTTGAAGGGATTTACAAAATTTGCAGAGGACTTCACGGGATTTCAGAAGATCGCAAAGATTGCCAGGGATTTTACGAGATTTCGTAAAATTTGCACACTTGATTTTCAGAATGGTTGACTTGTCGATTGTATATTTTTTAGACGTATGTAATATGAAATATTATACAATGAAAAATAAATAAAACAAATAATGATGAAGTGTGTATGATCGTATAAAAAGTAATCTTAACAGCAAAAAGGTGTGTTCATTCTTTGAAGACGAATATGAATTTGACTGATTATTGAAAAAAAATTTGTAACGTGTAGACGGAGAAACCCAAACACCAGTGGTTGGTGTTTGCTGGAAAAAAATCGCGAAACACCACTGAACGCTGCGTACGCACGAATCATTGGTGTTTACGCAGAGGCCAGTGATGCCT
>JAUMHM010043273.1:0-15426 GCA_032362435.1 Melikaiella ostensackeni
TTGCGTTTTTTTTCACTCTAGGGAGTGATGTCCCAAATTGCCACCCAGTGGGAAGGGATGCCCAATATTACCAGGCAGCCAGCTCGTATTTTTCACTTTGGGAAGTGATGTCCCAAATCGCCACACTGTGGCAAGTGATACCCAATATTGCCAGGAAGATATAAGCGTTTTTTTCACATTGGGGATTGATGTCCCAAATCGCCACCCTGTGAGAAGAGATGCCCAATATTGCCAGGCATCTAATTTGCGTTTTTTTCACTTTGGGGAGTCATGTCCCAGATTGCTTTACGGGTCTAATTTTCAAAGTTTGCAATGTCGAGTCTCTCCAAATAATCTAAAGCAGTCGAAACATTTCAGGTTGAGGCATATTTTGACCGGCCTTAGCTTAAAAACTTCTTTCAGAAAACCTAGTAATATTGGGGTGTTCGCCCACCCGGTTTTCAGAAATCAATGAGATTGCTCTTTTATTGGAGTCTTACGTGGCATAAGAAGCCCCTGCAGAGAAACGCTCTGTGAGAAAGGTCAAAACATCCCTAGGTTCAGTGTCTAATAAATGGATGTGATTTTCTTGTGAAAATCCCCTCCAAACCTAAAACGCGCTTCCATATTGCTTCAATGTGTATTTGCTGATGGAAGCCAGGACAGTAGTATAGCTAGGCTGGATTGGTGACACCTCAGTCGGTAAATTCGTGGCTACCGGCGGATACCCCATTGACTTCTAGAAATGTACTTTTTCCAGAAGTTCTCATGAAAGCGGCTCTATTCCCTCTGAGATTTTTTTCCATTAAAGTTTCTGAAATGCCTCTGTCGGTAAATAGTAATCAAAATTTCAAGGAATGTGAAACGAATTCATGGTTCGCTCAACGAGGTGGATCCCTACTTTACCGCTTCTGCTGCGGAGTAGCCGGCCAGAATGGCAAGTGTGATGGTTACGTTGTTTTGTTATTTAAAATTGAGTATTTTAACTTTATGCATTCATGTAAATTTACAAATTTGGAGTTAAGAAATAATTTAAAGTTACTAGAATGAGTATGTGATTTATCTAAGTATTTTCGAGGGCGTTAAGTTCCATCATTCAAACCAAGGATGCTTCTTCGATGTCAGACGGGTTGCTGCATTGCAAGCTTTAGTGAGAGAATCTATGACTCAACGATGCTTATTCCTTTGGTGTAAGGCATGCTGCTTTACGACAGGCTTAATAACTTGTTGCTACCAGAAGTAAATGGCAGGAGATTCAACTTATACTTAACTAATTCTCGAAGCGATCGAAATTTTGAGAAAGCTGAAACGAATTCATGGTTCGCTCAACGAGACGGGCCCCTACAAGACCGATCTATTTCGAAGCTTCCAGAATGTTAGAAGCCCCTGCTAGAAACTGAAAAATCTAAAAGCATATGTGAGCTAGAGAACTCTTATTTTTGATGTATTCAAAAACATAACCTAACATTATAAAGTATGGCTTATATCTGTGCAAAGTTCCCAACAGTCGATAATGACTTGTTTCTATGCTAAATTATAACTTGTCGATACCAGCAGTAGATGACGGCATATTCAATTTATGCTTAACTAGTACTCAAAGTGAACGAAATTTCAAGAAAAATAAACGAATCCATGGTTCGCTCAACAAGTTTAGTCACTGCAAGACCGACCCAGTTGAAAGGTTCCAGAATGTCAGGAGTCCTTGCTTGTAATCTCAAATTCTAGAAACATATATAAGCTAGGGTAATCTCGAACCTTCTAGAAATTTTGATCTAATATTTTAGACACATATACCTTGTTTTAAAGTTCAGAATTCCTTGTCTCTATTTTTAATTTTTCATTTGTTCTTTTTTTTTCTGAAATATTATTTCATCAAAACTCAAGCCGATTGAATGAAACATATACACAACGATGTTTCTAATATTTAAAGCCGGAAAGAAAAATGCAGCATGAAATTTGAAATGAGTTTGACTAACCCCTAACTAACTGGATGTGTTTTAATAAATCTTCACTCAATGTAAAATGCAATTCTTGGTTTATTCAAGAAAAAAGACTCAACCTAATTTTACAAGAGAAGCTCTTACCCTATCACATGACAAAAGTGAACGTAGCTAAGACATAAATTTACAACGGTTATAAAAGTCTTGTGCGTTGTGTAGCTCAAGGAATTATCCGTATTATCAATACTTCCAGTTGTATCATTGTCATTGACTCTTCCTCCAGAGTGATGCCTAATAGTCGGCTGATCCTGAAGAGACATGAACCAGGTCTTGAGAGCAAGAGCATTTAGAAACGCGCATTCTGCATTTCAGCATTGAACGTGATTGTACCTCGTTGAAACTGTACTGTTCAGCTATTTGGCGAGGGACAGGCTAGATTTTCCAAATTATACACAATTTGCACGTACTGGGACAATCATTTTTTTTTTCTAGTCCTTTGATGTAGACTGCGCGAGCATCGCATAGATTTTCTTGGATCACAAGTCTTACTTCTCCATAAGGTACATCACCAGATGTCCATTCTAGACCTTGGCAATTGCGCGTCAACCATAAATTTTCACTCCTGTATTAGGCAGACAGCGAATCTCAGTAGTAGGGTGGTTCAAAGAGGTAAGCAACAGGTTAAGTGTCTTCCTGGAGAGGAACTATAGTCAACTCCTTGAAGATGAACTGGTTAACGAGCTTCTTGAAGTCTTACAAGTCCACAACGAAGTCCATTTCACTGAAAAGTCAACTCTAAGATCGATAATGTTTGCTTTTAAAACATACCCCCACTACTAGAACTACCCACCACCACCACAAATATCTTAAATCAACTTATTCACCGCACCACAAATAGGTGAGCACTGAATAATACGATCATATATAATTACACAGAAGGCTGCATTCTCAGCGGGAAAATTGTCTGCAGATTCAAATTCCAATATTACAGACACTTCAGGTTGAAACATGTGCCAATGAAGCATACGAACCAAAGTCACATGTGAGATAGAATAAGTAGAATGTTTCTTAAGGCTTATTTGCATCTATTAAACCGCAACCAGGGATAGGAATGTACAACGTGCGTTAAGGTAAATATTGTTGTCATTCTTTTTATTCGGGTGCAAAATTTGAATTCAACCATCGCCTATCAAATTAAATCAAAGTGATAGAAAACAATCAAATGATGAGTGCAGAAATTTTCATCTCCCTAAATATAAATTTATTAATCACAAAACTTTTTATAGTATAGGACATTTATAAAAGTGATTACAGTTATTGCACATATCTAAATTTAAAGAGATTATATAATTGTAAATCTTATCATTAAAAAAACAATATAGATATTAACTCTTTCTTTTCTTCCTCAGAACCTTTCACCTAGTTATTACAAGCAACGACTTGATATAAAACATTAGATGTGTGACGAGGTAGATTTCACCAGTCACTTTGGTAAATAACAACTAACCTCACCGGCTCCGGGGTGCACATACTTATCATCGGTCCTTCTTAATTTGTTTCATATTTGATCCTTAACACCGAGACTCTGAACAGAGGTCCAACTCCTCAGGGGCACTTTCGGCAATAATTTTTGTATTATTCATTTACTCGTGTTCCTTCTTCCCATACAAAATTTGAACGAGCGCCGACGGTCAACGACGGAGGATCACCAGCCACGTCACGATGCCAGAAAACACTGAAAATGTCCGAACCCAAAATTAGACAGGGAAGGAAGGAAGCCTGAGTCACTCGGTCTCTACCATCTTCGTGAGCCGTCCCTCACCGTCGTTCATCTCGGTCTGGGGAAACGTCTGAGCTTCAACAGAGTGGGACGGCGGCTTAGGACGCTCTATCCTCGTCCCTTCCATGGATTTCGAACCTGAGCGGCCATATAGCCCGATGAGAATGGATTCACCAATCACGGCCTTCCACCATTATTTTCAAAGTCTATTACCGGAAGCCCCGAACATGGCAGATGGCGCCAGGAGTGAATTTACGACGTAATACCGATAGGGACTTCCAAGATGGCGGACAAGTGGGACTGGGATTGGCCGATACCATCGAATCCATCAGGAGGCGAGTGCTGATTGGCCTCTAGAATCTCATTTTGGTATCGTCAAAAAGTAACTGAGATTATCGAGAAGATGAACACTTTCCCAAATATGAGGGGACTTATTCAGGTTAGATATTGAATCTTCGGCAAGGAGCTTTGGCGATGTATATAGATATATTTTCACGAGAACTGAGAAATTAGTGATTTTAGCCAAGACGATTTCCCATTCTACCCAGTGCCTCGTGAAGTGTATTTCGTTTCGTATTTTGGGAATCTAATTCATGTAATTATGGGACTCACGTGCTCTTTTCAGAAATTGATGTCTCGGTCTGGTAGCACAGCACCGCCTGGTCGACGAGATTTGTGAATTCCGCTTATTAGGAAAGTCGACCTCGTGGTGCGGTTTTGGCGCGATCGAGGGCCTACCCAGGAATTCAATCTTTTAGCTATTTATCGACGAAATAGTACGTGGCCCGACATTTTGATGTGTAAATTCGATTGAATTGGGAGTCGGCTACGCAGCAAAATCGCAAGATTTGGTGGTTAGTTTGTGCGTCTTTCATCTACGAAATTGTACGTGGCCCGACACTTTGATGTGTGAACTCGATTAAATTGGGAGTCGTCCACGCGATAAAATGGCAAGATTTCAGGTTAGTTTACGCATCCTCCAATAATGAAATTGAGCCCTTCCGTTTGTTTTCACCGATAGGATATTGAATTTAGGTTAAAACTTGTAAATTACTTTTGTTGAAGAGTGCGCGATTTCACGAGTCTTGTTGTCGGAAAAAAATACAGGTATTTAGTTTTGTGAAAAATTTGAAATGTGGCCTTCAGGTTATTTCTAGGCTAGGAAAATCCGTTTTCCCTGAGAATCATCTTTTACGTAATTCAATTTCGGTACGTCTCGTGCTTGAGCTTTCGTTCTTCCGCAAATTTTTATTATAGGGACAACGGAGGAAAACAGAAGGAAAGCCATTTCACAAGTAAGCTCGTATTTCGACGGGCAGAAATACTCCTTACAGATGATAGTGTAGATTCAACTTTTTTCCAACATTGATTCATCAATGATTCAAGTTTGGCTTAATGAAGAATAGAGTTTATCACATGTATGATTTGTCTACTAAGCTGTTATGTGAATGCAGCATTATATTATTATTAACATGCGTTGGCTTTTACAGAATCTGTCAAGGCGTACTTGACAATGAATCTACAACTGTGAGTAAATACTTGTAGCTATTATTCTCGTGAGCACAGGGTAGCATTTCAACCAAATCAGCCTACCAAGTCTCGTCAATACTACGCATTTGCACGCGATGACGTGAATACCTCTTTCCAGCATGCTTATGCAGTTCTGTGGCTATTAGTAATTCTTCACATTGATTCAACATTGTTTCGACATTGATTCATTGTTGGTTCATCGTTGGTTTAACATTGCACAGAGTTAATACAGAGTTTCAGAAATTCGTTTACTGAAAAACTAAACCCCATACAGATGGGACAGAAAACATTTGTAGAGCGTCTTTTCAAGTGAACAGTATAAATTTCGTATCATGTTTCTTCATCATGTTTCACCTTAATTTGAATCCTTACTATTCTTATATTTTTTACAGACACCTGAACCATAGTTTTCAAAATTCGAAAACTACACTCCGTACAATCGAATCATACAGTTTTTCTCATTCAAACCCAGGTATTTCCCCCAGAATTTTCAAACCATTCTCCTCTTTCAAATTCAGAAATATTTCTCAGAATTCTTAAACAATATCCCTCTTCCCAACTGAGACAACTGAGGAGCAGGTGGACCGGACCGTGGACTATAAGCAAACACTCATGGTCCTCATCGGCCTTCTCCCCAGTTTTCCCAGTTGAAAGGAGAGAATTGTTTGAAAATTCTTTAAAATATTTTTGAGTTGAAAAGGGGAGAATAGTTTGAAATTTCCGGAAGAATATCTGAATTGGAATGAGGAAAACGGTATGATTTGATTGTACAAAGTGCAGTTTTTGAATTTTAAAAACGATGGTTCCAGGTGTCTGTAAGAAATATAAGAATAATAAAGATTGAAGTAAGTTCAAATATGATGAAGAAACATGATACAAAACTGATACTCTTTATTTGAACAGACGCTCTACAATTGTTTTTTGTACCATCTGTATCGGGTTTAGTTTTTCAGTAAGCAACTTTGTGCAATGTTGAATCAACTTTGTGCAATGTTAAACCAACGATAAACGAAGGATGAATCAATTTTGAACCAATGATAAATCAATGTGAGGAATTGAAAGTGGTCACAGAACTGCATAAGCCTGCTAAAAAGAATTACCCACGTCTTCGCGTGCCAATGCGTAATATATACGAGACTTGGCAGGCTGATTTGGTTGAAATGCTACCCTGTGAATGAATCAATCTATAAATCGATGTTACGCCATCGTTGAATCGACGTTTATCCAACGTTCAATTAACGTTAAGCTAACGTTGAATTGACGTTAAGCCAAAGTAGAATCAACGTTAAGCCAACGTTGAATCGATGCTAGAACTTTATTGCATCATGTAATGTAATATTTAAATAAGATCTCCAGAAATCTTGTGATAAATATAAGGTCCTCTAATAGGAGGTCGCGTAAACGTATTTCTAAAGAACATTCAAGAACTGAAGCAAGTGATACAAGTGTGATCAGATTTACGAAAACCAGGAAAAATAATACTGTCACTATCAATAAGCATACCAAGCGGCGAACATGAACTCTCTGATGAAACTGAACAAATTCGCCATCAATGATGGCTTTTTTCCATTAAAGGAACTAGAATAACTAGACATGAATAAAAGGTATAAACTCACATATATAAAAAATGTTCAACAAAGTTCGGAACAACTGCGTTCTTCGTATTCATAGAAAACAAATTCTCTGTCTTTCTGCCTCGGAAAGTGTCTAAGCTTCTAGAAGCAGATAAAAATATGTTTTTGGAAACAAAAACAGCCTGTCTTAAAGGTGACCTTTATATGAGTTATCACGGCGAATACCACAATTCGATTAAATTTGTGAAGAAATATAAAGTGTGAAGTTTTTAATTAACGCTCAGTATCTGAAAGCCTTCAGTTGGATCAACATTATATCTTATGAACCCCGAAATCGAATGCTGCATTTCACTATATACAATCTGAGTTCATCATTTACAATGCAAATGATCATCAGTGTTGAATTCAAGAAGATGGAAAGTTATCCTCATCGGTGAAACTGCTGGCCAGTCATCCTCATGCAAGTTCAACATTAAATCCTGAAGAGTAGAAGTTTTCCAAAATTTACTTCAACATCATTTTACTGTACTATGATTGTCAAGAGAAGCAACAATATAACGACTGTGGAAATTTTCTAATGCATGACTATATGTTATGAAGATTATATAGTGGCTTTGGAGCAAATTCAAGATGCTGATGTTGAAACCCGAAAAAATTATCCATTTATACTATAAGAAACAACGTTTGCTGTTCTACACGAAGCCAGTCTTTGTATCGACCCATGTCTTGTAGAACAGAATGTGATGCTGTTCCAACATACAAAGGATATTATCATTAATTCTATTGCTGAATATGTTTGGTGTAGTGTGGAATCACCTTGTGTCAAAAGTTTCAACTCTTATGTAGAAAAAAAATTACACTCATCTCGCACTTCGTGGCTATCCCATCTCTGGCCGACCTCATGGTATTTCACGCATGAATGCTTCTGTCTCCCCCCTGAGCGTCCCTTGACGGTCTATGCTCAAGGTATTGGCTCGCACACTCAGCAACGTATTAGAAGCTATATATATCGCGACTCTCTGCGCATATACTTTCCATTCTACTGATGTACAAGTTCGAGGACTATCAAGACTAGCTTAGCGCTGACGTATTCTATGAACATGAACTTCTTAAAGTCAAACATCCAGATATTAACCTTGGGGAGAAGGTTCTTAAGGAATGAAGAAATAAAATCCTTTGTAAAGTGGTTGAGCTTCGATGATTGACATAACAGCTGAATAGACAAATCAGACTTGTTATCAACTCTATTATTCATTAAACCAAACTTGAATCAATGACAAACCATAGCTACCTTAAGTCGCGTTGTACATTCCCTTCCCTGGTTGTGGTTCAATTGATGTGAAGAAGCCTTAGGAAACATTATTATAGTTCTAACCCACATGCGACTTTGGTTCGCATGCTTCATTGACACATGTTTCAACCTAAAGCGTCTACAATAAACAATGACAATTTATTATATTTTTTTTCCTTAAATGTTTTATTTAACAAATTGTTGCAATTTCATGGAACAAGAATAGATATAGTGATGCAAAAGTTCGTTGTAGACGTGTAAGGCTTCAAGAAGCCCATTAACGAGTTGATCTTCAAGGTGTTGGCTATCGTTCCTTTCCAGAAAGACCCTCAACCTGTTGTTTACCTCTTTGAACCACCCTGCGACTGGAATTCGCTGCCTGCCAAATACAAGAGTGAAAACTTATGGTTAACGCGCAAATAGCATGGTCTAGGAGAGACATCTGGTGACATACCTATGGAGAAGTAAGACTTGTAATCTAAAAAAATCTATTTGATGCACGAGCAATCTACATCAAAGGACTCGAAAGGAAAAATGGTTGTCTCAGTACGTACACATTGTGTTTAATTTGGAAAATCTAGGCTTTCCTTTGCTTAAAAACTGTACAGTACAATTTCAAGGAGGTGCAATCACCACGTTCAATGCTGTAATGCAAATTGAGCAGTTCGAAATACTCTTACTCTCAAGACCTGGTTTATGTCTCCTCAGAATCAGCGCACTATTAGGCATGTCTCTGGAAACAGAGTCAATGACGATGATACAACTGAAAACCTTGATACTACGGATAATTCTTAGAGCTACACAACGCACAAAGACTTCCATAATCGTTGTGAATCCATGTTTTAGCTACGTTTACTTTTGTCACATGATAGGTTAAGAACTTCTCTTGTAAAATTAGGCTTAGTCTTCTTTCTTGAATAAACCAGAAATTCAATTTTACATTGAGTGAAGATTCATCAAAACACATCCAGTTAGTTAAGAAGTAGTTGAGCTCATTTGAAATTTCATGCTGCATTTCTCTTTCTGGCCTTAAATATCAGAAACATCGTTGGGTTGAATCTTAAATCCAAATATCGCGTACTGTCAGCGGTGAACAATCAAAGACGTCGTTGGACTGCATTTTCAACGTTGGACTTTATTCGAACATCGTTGGGTTGATATCAAATTTCTGCGCTGTCCGTTCATCGTTGAGTCGCATTCTTGAAATTTCGCGAAATCTCGTTTCTTTCAACACTAGATAGATAAGCATTTTATGTATAGGTTGAATTCAATCGGCTTGAATTTTGGTGAAATAATATTCTAGCAGAAAAGTAGAACAAATGAAAAAATTAAAAACAGGGACAAAGAAATCTGAACTTTGAAACAAGGTATATGTATCTAAAATATTAGATCGAAGTTCCTAGAAGCTTCGAGATTCCCCTAGCTCACATGTGTTTCTAGAATTTTTGATTACAAACAGGGACTCCTGACGTTCTGGAACCTTCCAACTAGGCCGGTCCTGCAGGGACCAAACTCGTTAAGCGAACCATGAGTTCATTCCAGCTTTTTCGAAATTTTGATCGTTGAGTCATAGATTCTCTTTCTGAATTCTGTAGTGTAGCAGCCCGTTTAACATCGAAGAAGCATCCGTGGTTTGAATTATGGAATTTCGCGCCTTCAAAAATACTTAGATAAATCACTTATTCATTCTAGTAACTTCAAATTACTTTTAAATTTCAAATTTGTAAGTTTACTTCAATGCATGAAGTTAAAATACTTCATTTTGAGTAACAAAACAACGTAATTATCACATTTGTCATTACTGGCCTGGCTACTCCATGGCTGAAGCGGTGTAACAGAGACCCGCCTCGTTGAGCGAACAATGAATTCGTTTCAGCTTTCTCGAAATTTTGATGACTGTTTACCGGCAGAGACATTCCAGAAACGTTAACGAAAAAAAAAATCTTGGAGGCAATAGTGCAGCAGCTATCGAAACTCCTGGAAAAAGTCGATTCCTAGAAGCCAAGGGGGGATTTTTTGTATCCACCATGCGCTATCTACCTAAACATAGAGAACACACTCGGTCGGTATTGCAGGGACCATCCTTATTGCCCGACATGTCACTTTCCTACCTTACCGATCGATTTACAACTGTGGGTAAATCGCCGGTCACTGTTTGACCGACTGAGGTGTCACCGAACCAGCCTGGCTATACTACTTAGGACTATATCCAAGGCGTGAGTAAGCATATTGCTCCTTAGGAAAGCTTTCCGGATACTGTGCTTACAATCCAAGTCTGCTCTGACCTTGGGTACGGGAGAGACCTAGACGATGATAATAACAAATCTTTGTTAGCTTCTAGGATTATAAGTTGACCTATCACTAAACTTTTGGAAAGTGGAAACGACCGTAGATTTTTCCATAAGGGCACTACTAGAATGCCATATGCCTGCTCTCGTTTAACTTTTACAAGCATCTTGAGAATCAAGGAGAAAAGTGGGGACGCATAAAGTGAAAATCTGAACAAGGAATGGTGAGAGCATCAACGTATAAACCGTTTCTCTCTGGTTTCCACGAAACGAAAGTTTTACATTCAGCGTTGCTCTAAGAAGCAAACAGATCAGTGCTGGGCTGTCCGAAATGTTTAACAACCAGTTCATAATAAGAATCATTCAATTCTCCCTCTGTATCGAAATCATTTATTCGTGACAATCTATCTGCAACCGCATTATTTTCTGATAGAATATATGATGCTAGTAAGATAATTTTTCTAGCTTTAGCCTATTGCAACCTATTTTGTTAATGTATGAGATCGCGGTGGTATTATCTACCCTTATCAAATTTTGAGAATCCCTAACCTCTGGAACTAAGGACTGTATGGCTATCTTGACTGTTAGTAACTCTGAATAATAAGTATGAATTTTTGGTTATCCATAGTCCAAACGCCAAAAACCTCTTTAGTACCATTTGTGGCTTCCCAACCAGTGGGTGAAGCATCAGTGAAAATAATCATAACAAAGGATCCATCTTTGATGTAGTTATATACACCAATCAATGTACGCAATGTACAATGTACAAAATTAGGTTGATGTAGCTATATTATATAAGATACTGTTCTCAACATTAGTCTTCCACTACAATAATTTCTGTTTGACAGAATCAGATATGTTCATAATCTTATTGAAAGAATAGTCGTTGAAAGTGAGCCGACAGCTGGCTGGACAACAGGAAATCAACTTACCAATTAGATGAGGAAAATCTTTGATTGTGCAAGTTGTAAGCTCCAAGAAATCTATGGAGCTTAAAAAACAACCCGGAAATATTAATTGTACAGCAGTTCTGAGGTCCTCCATTTTGAAATGTTGTTTGACAACGAAATTATTAAGGGTGGAACATTTTTCCATTACTGACCTTGAAAATGTCGTCTTAAGTGGAATTTCGTAGCCCAAAACACAGCACAAATTTGTCATTCGTGATCTGTGACCGTTCCTTATGAAAATATTGTAAACATCCCGCTTTGAAACTTAAATTCCCTAAGTCTTCTTCTCTTGCTACTGCATCGCGAAGCTATGTCGCGATTGCCCCTGAGCCCTGGGGCTTACATGCTGTTGTCTATTTTCGAAAAACACCCGTTTTCTCTGACGTCCTCTTAAAGGTGTATACCCCATCTGACCATCTGGCGGACGTCTCGAAAATGGGATCTTCGAGTTTTAATTTTGCTTTCCTGGAGTCTGTCCGGTTAGTTTAGTGAGCAGTTGAACCTTAAGGTTCTTTCCTAACTTATTTATTGCTTTAGCTTCTTCAATCTTTTCCATTAACTCTTTTCCATACAGAAACTTGTCGATCCTTGCTTCTTTAAAGACTGCCATAAACTCTTCAGTTGATCCAGGTTCACTGAAGGCCTTTCGAAAATTAGATTGTTTATGTATAATCGCAGCCAAGAATTTTGCAGAATCGCAGAGATGGGTAAACAGGTTTGAAAAATCTAAATCTTTATCTTTGCTTTCATAGATTGGAAAAACTATACTGCCAATCAGGGATAAAGCTGAGCCCGCTAGCTTCTGTTCTTTAATCGTCTGTACGTTTTTAGCTAGCGCATACTCCTTTATAGTGAATGAGATCTGTGGATTGAGTTTGGGAGCTTCAAACTCTTTGAGACAAGCATATTTTTCTAGTAAGAGACTCCAACTCCTCCTTCTTTAAGCCTTTCTTGCAGAAGAAATCCTAGCGCTTAACAAGTTCCGATTGAACAGACATTTTTGAGGCCTGACACTCGGTTGGATCCTCTTCCAACTAAGAATAAAAGGATTTTTCGAGTCAATCCAGATGCTTTGTCTCAAGCAGGGGTATGCCATGACCTGTTCTGTAGTCACAAAAGATTGAGCCATGGTTTGTCGACAGCGGCGGAACGGCGAACTAGCGGCGCGTCGATCATCACTCGATTGTCTGACATTAGTTTGAAAGACATTCCCATGGAAATGTATTCGTAGCGTATACTATTTTTTGTCTGCCGCCGGAGCGAAAACGCGAGTATTCGCTCCGCTCAAACTCGCGTTTTCTCCCGTGGACAGTCAAAATATCGTGTGCACCTCGCGAAAAACACTCGTTTGCACCACGTATGAAGTTGACAACTCCTCGGCTTCGCCTCGGAGCTCAACTTTATACGTGTGGTGTAGAACTCGTGTTTTTCCGCAGCGGAGCACAATGTACTATTTTTTGAAGTTTTGTATATAAACTGTAAATAAAGATTGGCGGTAGTTACTGAATAATACCCAATTGTACGAATGGATGTAAATCAGAGAAATCAAACAAAGAGAAGTTCCATTTCTTTTCGGCACCGCAAAATTGTGTTGGACAGAGGCAACGTGTAATTCTACGTCACGGAAGTGATTTTTTGTGCAGAGCTGGACAAGTCGTTTGCGAAAAACATTTCTTGAAGACCAACATTGTTTGGAAGAAACAGTTTTTAGCTCCTGATGGAAGCGTTAAGAAAATAAGTAGTTCAATTTCTTAGGTGGAATTTTGTAAGCACAAAAAAATAACCTCTACTCCAGTTCCATACGTTGATTTTAATTTTTTTAGATTTTTCGTCAATACAGGCAATAAAGAAACGTCAAATTTGAGATTTACTTATTCTTTAATACCCATATAAGTATAGTTTACGACAGAAACACAATAAAAACAACAAAATTTTATAAAAAATAACTAAGAGAAACTGTCGAGATTTTCAAATTCGCAGGTCGTTTGCATTGTGCTATCATTTATTTAACTCTTTCAATCCTGTCGATTTTACAATTTCAATATATCTTACAATTGCTAAAAAAAATAAAAACAAAATTTTATGAACAATAAAAATGAAAACCATAAGAAACAATAATTCCTACAAAATTTATGGAGTACAAACTTGTTATTTATTCTATATGTTTACTTTAAAAAAATAGATAATATAAGGTACCTTTCCACGGAGGGAAATTACGAAGTCAAAAAAATGATTTATAAACAATAACAACCCCCATCAGCTTCGTTTCTTGCCCCCAAGTTTTTCTTTTTCCAAAATTAATTTTTCCAGGAGAAAATCGAGAAAAAAATGTAATAATTACTTTTGTCCAAATTAAGTCAAATACTTCCCCACTTTTATTGAATAAATTGATATGGAACATCAAGAAATTTTGAGGCAAGAAACGAAGTCGATGAGAGTTGCAATTTGAATGTATCAAGTAAAGATCGCAGTACCACTGTTTGCTATTCTCGCTACAGGCACGAAATTTTACAATGGCAAAACATACCCCTGGTCTCAAGAAACAAAATTATAAGATGAAGTGAAGGATTTAATGAAAACACAAGTAATATGTGTATGTTGTTTTGCCGCACGCGCAAACTCTCTAAGCTTGTTTATGTTTATGTTTTGCCACACAAGCACCCTTAAATAAATCTGTCCTTGTCTTGCTACAAAGCAAGTTCAGATGCATAAGTATAAGTTATCTGCAACCTTCCTCCTGCCGCTCAAGCAGGCACAGAGATGCCGGAACAGTCACGTCATATCACGCTGTCCAATACGAAACTGCGCAGAAATTTTAAAGGAGATGCAAGATCTGCAACTACTCGATCGTTGCAAAAAGACAAATAACGAACATGCTGAAAAAAGTGTATGGAAGTAATGCAACAATAAAAGACAAAGGAAAAATGTAAGTATCGACACTCACGATATTGAGCCATTCTGCGTCTATAGCTTCCTCCTTATTCTTAGAGAGATTCTGGTTCTCAGGATTTTCACCCTGATCTTTCGATGAATCTGCGAGAGAGCCATCCTCTCCACATTGTGATGGGGATTTGTGACTACTGTCTGACTCTGATGCACCAGAGTCATCATTGTCATCCTGCTCTGACTTGTTCTTATTAGCTTCCTCCTTCTTACACAGCTCCCACACTTGTTCGTTTAATTTCCGAATTCTCTTAAGCACTTTCTTTTAAACTTCTTTCTCCTCTCGCGGTCTTCTATTTTTATTTTCGCTCATTTTCAAAATATGGTATTTTGCAAAAGAGCCACCCTGAACACGTGTTGGACCCCGCGCACACCCGTGTAGAAATATTTCATCTTGGTTTTGTCTCCAAGACGTTCCATTCTGTCTCCAAGACATTGAAGTCTGGTTCCGTCTCATAAGCCAGACTTGCAGGACATCAAATTTTTGTCTCGGGTTTATGGTGATAGCTTTCAGTGGGGTGCATTTGCGAGATGACCGGAATTTGTCTCAAGACATGAAGAATTCTGTTATGTCTTGGCCAAAGGCCAATAAAAATGGGACCAGGTAATGCAGACTTAAATTTCTTAATAAATTTTTGTTTAACTTTTGAAATAGCTATTTAAAAATAAAAAAATTAGCATTTAAGGGTCTTCACGACTATAGTCATCTAAAATTTTGTTCAAAAAGATTAATATTGTAGTTTTCTATAAGGATCTCCTAACCCGTAAGGAATACGGAAAAACGGACAACATTTTCGGAATCTTTGCCAAACAAGAGTAATAGTAACAATAAATTAAATAAAATGAATTCATTCGATATGCATATTGCACAATAAATTTACAAAATTGTTTAAACATAAATAAGGATTAGCTTTTATGACAGAATAAGGAAGACCCTTTTCGCCAGGGTAGGTAGGCAATGAAAACTCGCAGCTCTCGTATAAGGTCTCGATACCTCTCTCACTTTTCCTTCTCCTTGACTGTGATGCTAATGTTGGCTGAAGCCGAGAATTCGATAACAAACATCGTTCGTTGCTCTTTGTCAAGGAGTACGATGTCAGGCCTCGAGTGTGCAACGTTTAGCCTGAAGTCAAAATTCCAGTAAATTTTGC
>JAUMHM010043291.1:0-15424 GCA_032362435.1 Melikaiella ostensackeni
TAACTGTAAATAGTAAGGATAAGCTAGTATAAAATATGTATGCGGAAGTATTGTAAGAAATGGAAGTCATGTAAACCGTTAGGGGACACATTATGAATAAAGAAGAAGAAGAAGAAGAAGTAGCACGCGAAGTCGCGAAATGCAGCGACCCGACACGCGCGGACGATTGGAGGTTCATGACTTGGCCGCGTGAAGCGCTAATATCACTGGTTTAATCTATCAGATTAGCGTCATCGGCTAACGAACTGAGCTATGTACTAATGACGTATGTTAAAATTGTACTGATTGAAATTAAGTGTTACAAGCCAAAAGCGTCTATATAAAATTCATTAAAAGATGGAAGGTGCTGAAAAGAACTAGCATAAATCTTTGAATAAGAAGCATGTCACCTCATCTCTATTATGGTATTGAGAGATAAATGCATTGACCAATGTACTCTTGATCTATATCAGAGTGACCCTGAAAAGAACTTGTGCGAAACCTTGAATAAAGAGCACGCTGCTCTATCTGGTGCTTCGAAAATGTTTATGTTTATGTTCAATGTCATATGATAATATTACATGCGACGCATCGAAAGGTTAAAGCCTCGCTTCCAGCATTGCACTGATTAGTGCTACTGACTTACGAAAACAATGAGCATACAATCTCTAATCAAATGCATGCTGTCTTAGACGGCCAGTGCATTATTATTTCTAAAATCGAAGCGTCTAAACGCGGCTCTTGTCTCGAGTTCACGTTCAAAATTCGACACCGGAATACAGCTTTAAGTATCTTGAGTATATGACCTACCAATAGGAATGCATTCTTTCTTTGAATCCCTTTCTTACCCGTGCTAGTGGATTGACTTTAAATATTTTTTAATTTTCATTTTGATGATATTACTCTTGAAGTTGCGTACGCTCAATTTGCTTCTCACAATTGCGCATTATAATTTCACGACGTAATTGCGATTCTTCTAATGATTTTAAATGCTTGAGTCAGAATCCGTCTTGTAGAAATAGCTCAGGAGTCTGATTCAGAAGTCTGACTGAGAACTCCTCGATTTAGCACGGCCACGAACCACTACAGTCGCGGAACGGTCTCATTGTCGTTAAGGTAGAAATTTAGGAGAGGGCTGGAGAGGCAGAGAGAGGGGGGAAGAAAGCGCTCCACTACAGCTTAGTATGGTCTTGAAGTTAGTGAGGTAGGAATTTGTATCTAGAACTCCCCCTGCCTATTTACTAGGGTCATCCCATCATAAGGATTTGTGTAGGAAAGTAGAAGCTGGATCAAAGCCTCGAATTCAGTTATCTGCTATGAATTCTGTACTGCAAAGAAATATTCCTGAATAAATATTTACACTGACTTGAAAGAAACCGCGTATTTATTTAAGATTAGGCCAGGTTAATATTGAAAAAAGTATTCATTTAAGATTGGTCTTTCAGCATTGGGTTGCATATTCGAATTCCTTTTAATCACTTGAGGTGATATTGTTATTACAGGTTAGATAATTTCAGTTTAAGTTACTCTTCTTTTACTTGAACAAAGAAAAAGACTTTGAATTGATGTCAACTTCACAATTGATTTTATAATTAATCTGTCTATTGGAATATTATTATGTTAGCTTATTACTTCGAAGAACAAACAAATTCAAACTACAAATTTAAACAACTTATATTGAGGTATTATGGTCAAGGCGCGGATTTTCTTATAGATTTTTATGAAAGAAATCATACGAATTCTGGAAAGAAAACGTAGAATATTTGCCCAAACAAAATTTTATCTTTACCACACAGTTTTTTCTGAAAAAATATCGTAAAGTTTACATTGAGTATAGGGTAAGGAGTCGTTTTCATTTAATTGTACAACTTCCACTCTATGGATCTACATGCAATTTTTTTCACCTGTAGAATAAGCGTCAGTTAGTGAGTAGCCTTTTTGAACACAAAATTTTACCGACAGTAATTATGAAAAATTGATTAACAAAAGTGTTGTTCTATCAAATGCGCACACTTGGCAATGATGTCAATTCTAGTAACTCTATTTTCTTACATCGTTTACATACACTGACACTGACTTTCACTGAATTAGGTGAGGTCTGTAGGAATATTTCCTAGAGACTCTAATCAAAACTTTCCCTCTCGGACAAAAAGAGATAGAACGCACCACACCTTTGCCACAATTCGAAGAATCGGGGATATCTTGAACTCAGCAGGTAACGTTTCAGTTTGCGCCGAAGTTCAGCGTGATCATAAAACCTTAAGCTAAGTTCTTCTTACATAAACTTAAATAAGACAAACACTATGAAATCAGCAGAAACTCCACTATTTATTTTCATTTTTCAATTTAAAAGATTGCTGACAAGAACAGATCTCAAAAACCAAAGTACAAAGTAGGAAAGACATTGATTGCAATAACTTTATTGATAGTGTCTTTCAGCAGCAATTATAAAAGCTGAGAACTGACATGAAAACTGATGAAGCACTAATATAAATTGCTTTTCTCTTTTTTAATTTCATTCAAAGCTATGGCATACCTCATATCTGTTATAAAATAAGTTTTATCCTCAAAGAACTTGAAAACTGAAATATAAACTAATGATGATCGATCTTTATCAGTTAAAAAAATTCGGTTTCACAACTTTCACTTCATCATCACCGCTGCTGATACCTGTGTTATTTCCCCGAAATTTTAATTTACGGCATGCCTTACTAAATGCAGCCCTTCTTACTCCGCGCAAGCCAAGCTGCCGCAGTCACTAATAAGCAGGCGCATTAGTAGTTTTTTCTCTAAGTTTTAATCTAATTGTGATAACCGTATTACGGCCGATAAAGTTGAAACCACAAGATAATTGACGTGTGTTACCATAAAAGAATACGGACTCGTTGAATACCGATAACTTAACGAAGCTCGGTTAATGAAAAAACCCAATTATGGATTCTACCTACATAAGATAATTATACTTATACCTCTACCATTATATGAATGTACTTATAAACTTAATGCCTTAAACAATAGCAATTTCAAAGTTGAAACTAAATACATGGAATATAAGTACATACATACGCTTGAAATAATGTAATAATTTTAATGATGCGTTCCACATGTCAGTCATCTGATAACGTACAAAATGTAATGCGTAAGTGAATGAACACGTATATAGTCAGGCCATGATGTAATCACGAGCGTTTGACAAGATATATAGAATACGATTAAGTTAGGACATACTATAGAATGTATATTCCGGAAGGGTCAAGAGTGGAGATGAGCAATCACTGACCGCCGTGGTGAACGGAAACTATTAGTCACTCGCGGGAGTCATTGAAAACTCAATATCGAAAGTCGCTTATATTAAGCCGCTGATCTGTTAAGAAAGTGACAGTACCCACTTTTGCACGAAACGTGCTAGTACCCACTTTTTCACGGAACGTGACTTTTGGCATAAACCCATCGTCCCTATCCTCAACATGGAAAGCACATCTTACATAAACCTCAGAATTACCCCTGGTGTTTGTCTTTACGTTCCAAGCAGTCAGGCTGTCAACTTAATCCGCGAAGTACGAACCGTTTTGAAAAAATCGCGTACTTTTAACTTTTCGTGAACCAAGTAACGAATTATCAAGCTGTGAACTGAAGTCCCTTCGGCTGAAGCTTTCGGTCGTCGTATGAGTCATTTTATGAATAAAGTCCGCTAGTTTAACGTTCGTGAAAAAGAACTCAAGAGTGGATTTGGTAGCTGTTCAGGACTGCGTATCGCTTCACTAGTGAACAGTGATCGTGCATCATTTTCACTACACCAATTGAATCACTTCAAAGTCACTTTCGTTCAAATTCAGTGTTTTTTTAAAATAAAAATACAAATTCAAACTCAGTGTAGTATTAAGATAGAAATTTTGTATCAGCACTCGAGAGTATAAGTCCTCCTCAGATTCGTCGCACGGTCACTTTCGGGGCAAGGCAAAGTTCGAAGTGCTTGTTAGGCGTTGGTATACTTCGCGAGCTCTGCCATCGTAAATAAACATTCGACTTACCCCGAATTAACCTTGCATGTACTCTTGGTAGCAAGATTGAGCAAGTGAAGGGATTAAAACAACAACTCGAATTATAATCCTACGTAACGAACTACGCGAATTTCCGTTACATTTGAACAATTCCAAATTTTCAGAAATTGAATCCGTGTCAAAAATCTTAGGTTTCTAGTTCTAACATTCGAACTTCAAAATCTTACACAAACATGAACAGAGACATATTACACTTAAAAGTGTAACTAAGGGGTTATTTATACATTTATCAGATTTGAAATTCCAACCCCTTACCTGAAATTTCAATTATTTTATCAATCCAAAAATTACCTTCTGAGATTTTTCAAATCAATTCCCAGTTTTTAACTGATATTTAATTCTGAAACCTCGCTACGGAGTTTTCATCCTTTTCATTCTTTTGTATCTTAGAGAACTTTTAAAGATAGAGTTTTACAAACGAGATTTCCTCTGTGAAAGATTCTCTGGATTATTAAGGGTTCAAAATTATCGACTCTTCTCTCAACTTATAATTAGAAGTCCTTACTTTTGTCACTTCTTTTGTTATTATCAGTTCATAGTTGAAATTGATAGCTTTAAGGAGTTTCATTCTCATTACAATCCCATTTTCATTGTATCACATTTATTGTGCTATTCAGCATGGATTTCATCCCTTGTAGGCCTGAAATTCAATAGCAGAGCCTTTCATCATACTAAAAAGTTCCAAAATTCAATTCAGGTCCATGAAAAGAGTTTCATCTCTTTGTTTTGTTTGAAGATACCTGGAACCAAGTACCTGTGTATACATAAATCCTTTTAAATCCCACAATTACAATTAGTCATTCTTGAATATCTTCAATAAATAAAAGATTTTTACCCTCAATTCTAAGCAAGCATATCCCAAGAAAGCCTAATGATCCAAATCAAACTTAATTTACCGGTGATATCAATCGCACACTCAGTGGAGCCATGATGACTTCCATGTCTGAGTGTTCTGCTGTACAACAAAGGGTGGCAAACATCCCCAGTGATGACTTGATCAAACATTTAAAACAGCGATTTGCACCCCGCAAAACGCATTCATGGTATTTACATGAAATTTCAACCATACGAATGAATCGCGAAGAAAATGTCAGTAAATTCTTTGATCGAATTATTCTCCTAAAATCAGGAGCTCAAGCGGCTCTTGAGGATAAATATGCGAACGTGGAGCAAGTACTACCCCTTCTTAATTCTTGTGCCCTCAAAGTCTTTAAACATGGTTTATCGGACAGTATTTTGGCCTTGGTAGAAGCACGTTACCCCCAAAGCTTAGACGCAGCGTTTAAAGTCACGCTCGAGTACGAAGCACGACATCATTTGAACGCTCCCTTATCCACAAACTATTCCCGAGATTCAAGATATCCCCAACCCAGTTATTTAGCATCATGAAACCGTAGTCCTAACCCGCATGTCCGTTCTGCGACAACTCCTGATTCATATAAAAATTGGGTCAAAAACAGCATCCCTCAGGGATAATAAAATGTCCTTATTCGCCTGAAGGTTCAAATTATTCTAATGATAATAAACCTCATTTTTCAAATAATCACATTCCACTTCGTCAGTACCCTTATATGCCATATAATCCTTATCCCTACTATCCAACTGCTCCCATGCAGAATAAAGGATATTCCAATTCAAATTACTCCCGAAGAGAAATAGATACGCCGCCCCGTTTACAATCTCCTAATCCAACGAACAACGATACTTTAAACTACAACTCCGCTTGCCGTACGGACGCAGCGACGGGCGAGGCGAAGGAAGAGCGTCAAACGAGCGTACAAATCTTCATGAAAAAAAGAAAATCTTCCACACTAAACTCAGCCGAGAATCCCTAGTAGTGGAATTTTCATCCTCCAGTTTTGTGAAAGCAAAAGCGTCACTTTAATCGATACAGGAGCCAATAATTTCATTATAAAATTAAACTTATTAGACGAAGAATTATTAATAACTGAAGATGAGTCGATAGACAGAACAGGAATTACGACTATTAGAATTTCAACTATAAGCACCATAAAACTACCCATAGAGCAATCCGTGGTGAGTTTTCATGTGGTTTCACCGGATTTTCCTATCAATACGGATGGAATTTTAGGTCAAGAATACCTCCGTCAAGAAAAGGTGGAAATTTCATTCTGGCATAATACCCTAGTGACCCATTCCAATCCTATTAGGCTAATCCCTTTTATCGATAAAGAGCCAAAATTTTCGCAGGAGCAAATAACTGATTATAAGGGGATGGGATCAAGAAAAATTAACATAAAGGCAAGATCGCGTTAAGTAATTCCAGTAGGAGTCTTTAACAGTGAGATCAAGAAAGGACCACTAATAAAATCACAAGAAGAATTACTAATGCGAGAAGCGGTGGTATAAAATTCAAATGAGGTTTGTCACATTTATGCCATAAACACCACTGAAGAGTACCTCCAAGTAGAACAAGTAGAAATTAACCGGCAGGAACTCGTTCCTTTTGAATATTATCGATAAACAGACGAGTATTCTATCGGTGACAACTATTCACCCCCAGAAGATAGAGTAGAAGCAATTTCAGATATTTTAGAGTTGAAATATTTGAATCAAGAAAAAGAAGATCATGTTACCGAAATAGTTTGAGAATATCCAGAGGCTTTCAACTGAACTGGAAAATCCTAAACACCCACACACATAGTTAACCATAAGATACATACTAGTGATGCTATCCCCATTAACGTATGTCTTTATCAGTTTTCCCCCTCTCAAAAAGGAGAAGAAGAAATTGACATCGAAAGAATGTTAACAGAATGCACAATTGGACATTCGAGATCACCCAATAGTTCTTCCATGTTAAAAATTCCTAAAAAGGTGGACCACGCGACAAAAACGAAATATCGAGTAGTAATTGATTTCCGTTTATTGAATGAGAAAACCATTAGGGATGCTTATCCACTTCCGAATATTACTGAAATTTTAGATCACTCAGGTAAAGCTCAATATTTTACGGTTTTTGATTAAGCCAGCGGATTTCATCAAATCGAATTAAATCCTGCTAATAGATCGAAAACCGCCTTTTCATTTTTAAACGGACATTACGAATATATTAGAATACCCATGAGTTTACAGAACTCCCCCGAAACTTTTCAACGATTAATGGAGCAGGTACTTTTACGAATACAAGGAATTGAATTATTTGTCTATCTCGACAATATAGCAGTTTATGCAGAAACCCTAAAATAACTCGGAAAAAAGGTTAAACGCCTCCTCAATAGATTGCAAGGGTCAAATCTATCGAATCAACCTGAAAAAAGTCAGTTCTTATTTGAAAATATTGCTTTATATGCAGTTCATCAATATAGACCTTATATCTATAGAAAAAAGTTTACAGTTGTTGGTGATCATGAACCATTAAAATGGATCAATTCAGTCAAAGACCCGGGGCAAAATTTGATTCGTTGGCGTTTAAAATTAAGGAATTACGAATATAATTTAAGATATAAACCTGGTAAATTAAATAGAAATGCCGACAGATTCCATGGGTTTACAGAACTCCCCCTCAACTTTTCAACGAATAATGGAGCAGGTACTTTTAGGAATACAAGGAATTGAATTATTTATCTATCTCGACGATATAGCAGTTTATGCAGAAACCCTAAAAGAACTCGGAAAAAAGGTTAAACACCTCCTCAACAGATTTCAAGGGGTAAATCTATCGAATTAACCTGAAAAGAGTCAGTTCTTGTTTGAAAAGATTGCTTTATATGCAGTTCATCAATATAGACCTTATATCTATAGAAAAAAGTTTACACTTGTTAGTGATCATGAACAATTAAAATGGATCAATTCAGTCAAAGACCCGAGGAAAAAATTGATTCGTTTGCGTTTAAAATTGAGGAATTACGAATATAATTTTAGATACAAACCTGGTAAATCAAACACAAATGCCGACGCAATTTCTAGAAATCCTATTCTAGAAAGTTCTTCGGAAGAAAGTTTGAATGAAAATGGAAAGAAAACTGCCAGATTGCTACCAGTACAAACACGGCAATCAAAAGGGGATACGGAAAAACAAACTAAAGCTTCGACGAGATCTTTAAACCGACCTCCTGCACTGATAAAAAAAGGTTCATCATCTAGAAATGTCACTTTAAAACCTACCATTTCAGACTGTACCTACCGGTACAGACTCGGGAGATGATGCAAACGAAACTGATAGTCCAGTTCCTCCCATGCTTCGAAAAAATCGAAGTATCCTACCAAGTTTGGATATACCTCTAGCAGCCTTTCCATCACGCGATATACTCAAAAGTGCCCAACCAAACGCCACAGAACATTTTCAGAAACTTTTTGAAAAAGAAATTGCAGAAGAAGGACGAGAACAAGAAAGACCAGTAGCCGAAACGCAAATGGGAGCCATAATAAGCCTGAGTCCTCCACAAAGCGATAGTGATGACAATTCAGTGGAGGAGGAAAAGAATAAACAACAAATTGAAGAAGGGGATGAAATTTATAGTTCAAAATCAGCTAGAGAAGAAATTAAAAATTCATTCTCACAATTTCATGAATTCTTGGAAACCCACAAAGAATGGGGAGGAGAATGAGAAGAAACAGAAGCAAATGTGAAAGATTATGGAAGCATTATGGCCGTATCAGGAGGAGAAAGTGATTCAGAAATCCTTCACGCGATCGAGGAGCTTGAACCAGAGAGTGAAACGGAATTCGATCAAAAAATAAATTCATTGATAAACTGGGCTGAAAAGGAATTAAAGGGGCTCGAAACTCAAGAAGCTGGAAATGAAGACGCAAGTGGAGAAAATGCAAATGCTTCAGCACAAGTAGAATCTCCCTCAGCACACAAGTAGTATTGCCTGATGTCGGACTACGCAAAAGCGTAACCTTTACGCCTCCGTCAAACATGCTTACTACTCTAGATGTATTAGCAACATTCCATCCATCAACTTTTGGATTACCACAGGCCTTATCTACACCATTTCAACAATCAATGGAAATAATAGAAAATTCAGAAACCTCAAAAAGTCCCACAACATTAGGCAAAAAGTACAAGCCCCGACAAATAGTAGTGAGTCTACCAGCAACGAGTAGAACTGCGAATACCGAGCCAGCAGTAGTAGAAGCAGAGACTGACCGCACCGACACATTACTCACTAGTGCACAGCCTACGTTCCCTGATATGTACACTCAAACTTTTAATAGCAACACACCCTCAAAGATGCAAAGTTGCAGAGAAAATTTAACGTACCTGCGAGGAAATTATGTTCATTTTCTTTCAGAAGATTGTGAATTCACCACTCCTATAGGTCGACTGTTACTAGACGTAAAAGTCGTTGATCCGATAGAAATTAAAGAACAACATCCTAAAGTAGACAAAGTCCTAATAACCCCCTGTGGTCGTTATAGAATTTATACGATTATTATAAAATCAAATCATTTTGATCAATTGAATGAAGAAAATCTAAAATTCGTACTACATAATCTATACATGGCCCTAGAAAGAGAAAATGTCAAATCTTTCAGAATCTCGATTCGTGGAGATTTAATTGAATTTTTACCTGAAATTACTATTCTGGGCACTTTAAAAGAAATATTCAAGAATAACGACATTGAAGTCATGGTATGCTATGGGAGTGTGTGTGTGTACCCCCTGAAGAAGATCGTAATCAGATAATAATTGAAAATCACGAAAGTCAAAGAGGAGGAAATAAAGAAATCGATAAAACTTATGGAGGAATACGTAAAAGATTTATGTGGCCAGGAATAAAGAAGAAAGTTACTGATGTTATAATGTTGATCACGCCATCTATAACAGACTTCCAAAAATGTGATGTGAGGATTACCCTACGAGAAGAATCATTTTGGACACAAATACCTTCTCTCCAAGCTTGGTTGTATTCAACATATAAACAAAAACTCATCAACATATATTGTCCCAATAAACATACAAAAATAGAGTACATCTCCAATTCGGGAATACTTCAATTGGGAAAGGGATGCATCGCAAGGACAAAAGATACAACCCTAACAGGAATGGCAATAAGGAGAAATAAAAAAAATATATCTACAATCCAGAATTTTCTTTAAATATAATCAATATATCTTCCATAATCTTTAGTTTACCAAATTACATACCAATGCAAGAAAATGATCTACAAACACAAGCAGTCAAAATTTGGAAAGAACTTCAAAAGGGAGAATCATTGAAAGATATCGAAAATTAACTACATAAAGTTAAACAACAAAATCATTATCAACGAAGAAAAAAACACATCATGATTGGAACATCCATTAGTATATTTATACTGATATCACTTGTGACAACATACTGTGGGAGAAAATTATTGGCAAAAAAAATAAAAATTTAAAATTCAACCCTAAACCACAACAGATTAATAATGGCGAAGAAATGCAACACCTACCCATTGATAACAATCTGAAGGCTCAATGCAGCAACGACCAGAAAGCACCAGCACTGCAAGCGCACATCCTAGTAACCATTATACGAAAAGCGTAAATTATTACTACAGCCTCCAGTTTTCATCGAGGACGATGAAATGTTTCAAGAAGGGAGGAGGCGTAAGGCCACTTTGTTTTTTTTCGAGGCTTGATAACTAAACCTGTCATAAATCCTACATCGTCGAATAAAAGTGCGCGTTTCTAGCCACCAACTTAAAGCAAAAACCTAAATGCAAGTTCATTTCGCTTGAGTTTGTCTGACAAAACGCACAAATCCATCACTGAAAGACTCGCCGCCGTACCAGTAGAGCAAGCGATGAGCGTCAGGCATGACGTTACCATTCCATTATGGCCGCGAAGTCCGAAGAAAACTAAGACTCCATCTACAGAGCCAAAGGAACACCTGTAACGAAATAATAACACCCGACAGAATGGCGAATGAGAAGTAGATTAGAGGAACAGAGCCACGATTGTATGCAGCGACGTCACCGGACCAGGATGGCTGTCCGCACGAGAATGTAACCAGACACTGTTGGGAATCTACAGTGGAAATATTAGAAGTTTAGTTACGAAAAACGTAGCGTTGAGTCCCAATGCACGATATCGCAGCTTGCAAATCGAGGATTACGATACTGCAATACAGATATTGGAATATTACGGAAAGAAGAAAAAAATAAATAACGTGGGTCCGGAGAATCGACCCTCAATCACTGAGCTCTCAAGTCGAGTGTGTTACCACTAGACTATCAAGCCACGGTACTGTAGGCATAGCGTGAACCTCCAATACCGGTATCATCAATTAAGATTACAGTGCGTGATCGACATGCGTTGAGACTTGGCGTTGCGTTCATGTTCTGGGAACATTACAAAACCCCAAACATGTTTAGCGGTATGTATTGACCACCAAAGTTTTAAAATTTAAGTTTAGGTCAAAAATAAAATTGGTGAGATCCGTACGAGAAAAATTACTGATGAATTGCTCTCAAGTTCACCAAGAAGAACAAAATTTTAGGGCATACTAATGGTTGCTTTTAAAGAGGTGTGGCGTAATTCATATAAAATTTTATTTTGAACTTTTATGAATTACTTACATACCTTAAACTCGTGTTGGGATTCAAGAATTGAGAAAACTAATTTCGAGAGTTTGATTCTAAAATTCATATCTCTAAAAGTTGTGGATTGCAAAATGATAAACCATTTCCTTAATAAATTTAAGAATACTATGCCAAAGGCAAGAAATAAAAAAAGAAAAAAAATTATTATTTTATTATATTAACTTTCTGAGGTTCAACCATAGCCGAGAGGAGTGAGTATACAATAAAAACAAAATACAAAATTTTTGAACCCACGACATGCGATTCAGAAAATTTAATAGCATAGACACCAATTACATAAACACAAATTCATTCAGGGAAAAGAAAATGGCAGAATATAGAACAAAAAAAGTAACAGTATGTAGAAATAAAGGTCATCCAAAATCGCAAAGCAAGGCTAGAGACCCGACGGTCCTGGCAAATACGGGTCAGAGTCACCAAAGTCGCCGCATTCAAGGTCAGAGAGCAATACCGCCTCGATTTTGGATACTGAAAACAAAGAAGAGATTGTTTCATGAATGTAGACGGTCTGACGCCTTTGGTCTTCCGCGGACGTCCCCGTTCTCGCCTTGCGACCTTGACGTCCGTTTGACGGAAAGTGGAAGCCGCTATGCTTGGCGCATTTTCTAGCTGGAGAACTTGGAAGAGTGCGGAGTAGAAACCTAATACTGCTGCCAAGCTCAACAGTTTCAAAAACAAAGATTGCAGAGACAACCGTCTGTGACGATCATCAGTGCGGAAACCTGAAAATAAAAACGATAATAAGATTATAGTGGTCTAAATAGTTACGTATATAAAAACAAAGTTAAAATTTTGAGACAAAGAAAGAGAACAAACATCTTATGCGTAGTCCACGTGGAATCCTAACAATAAAAATCGAGAGGAATTTCGCAAAATTTCATTTTTTTAGTTCAAAGGAAGAGACGCGCAACAGTACATCCTTACGTCTCCTATCCAACCATCTATTCACAGAAAAATCACTCTCATCCACCGACAATTCAAAGAGGCAACGAGATAACTGCACAATGGCCTTTACAGATTTCGAGGGAACCACCTCCCAAAAGGCAAATTGGAAAATGCCCAAATCATTTTCAATGTCCGAAATTCTACGTTTTAAACTATCCCACTCTAAGCCACATGAGAATTCGCAACCACTATTAGACACTACGGCACTCACTTCTGACACCGAATTTAGAAGAGTCAAATCAAAATTAATAATGGCATCTATATGATCCTCACTAACTACCTCAGATGAATCACTACTATTTTTATTTTCCACGGTTGATTATCCAAAAATATCACTCAATAACTCCGAAAAGCGATCATCACTTATAAGCAGGCGTATCCAGTAGCTTTTGTTCTCCAAGTTTGAATCTAATTCTAGTAACTGTATTACGACCGACGAAGTAGGAACCACAAGATAATTTACGTGTGTTACCATAAAAGAATACGGACTCGGTGAATACCAATAACTAAACGAAGCTCGGTGAATGAAAGAACCCAATTACAGATTCTACCGACATAAGATAATTATACTTATACCTACCATCATATGAATGTACTTATGAACCTGATGCCCTAAACAATAGCAATTTCAAAGTCGAATCTAAATACATGGAATATAAGTACATACATATGTTTAAACTGATGTAATAATTTTAATGATGCCTTCCGCATATCAGTCATCTGATAATGTACAACATGCAATACGTAAGTGAATGAACATGTGTATAGTCAGGCCATGATGTAATCACGAGCGTCTGACAAGATATATAGAATACGATTAAGTTAGCACATAGAATTCATATTCCGGAAAGGTCAAGAGTGGAGATGAGCGATCACTGACCACCGTGGTGAACGGAAACTATTAGTCACTCGCGGGAGTCATTCAAAACTCAATATCGAAAGTCGCTCGTTTTAAATCGCTGATCTGTGAAGTACGTAACAGTACCCACTTTTGCACAAACGTGACAGTACCCATTTTTGCACGGAACGTGCCAGTACCCACTTTTGCACGGAACGTGACTTTTAGCATGAACCCGTCGTCCATATCCTCAACATGGAGAACCCATCTTACATAAACCCCAGAATCACCCCTGGTGGTTGACTTTATGTTTCAAGCAGTCACGCTGTCAACTAAATCCGCGAAGTACGAACCGTTTTGAACATGTCGCGTACTTTTAACTTTTCGCGAACCAAGTAACGAATTATCAAGCTGTGAACTAAAGTCCCTTAGGCTGAGGCTTTCGGTCGTCGCATAAGTCATTTTCTGGATAACGTCCACTGGTTTAACGCTGCTCTACGGCGTATCGGAGATACAATCGAAAAGTCACTCTAATTGAGTCACTTCAAAGAAAACTCACACAAACATCCGGTAGAGTTCCGTCGCTGCTCTACGACGTATCTGAGATACAGTCGACAGATCAACCTCTCTTGCCCTTTCTGGATTAGAAAGGTAATTGTAAGTTTAATTCATGTGACTATTCATCTTTACGTTGTCTTTTTAATAAATAATCTGTTATCTTAACTGTATCTCATTCATTTCGAACATTTTATCGACACGTTTTCATAGGATTGCTAGTGACTACGAACTTAAAAACAAATAATTGGCCAGGCTTCAACAACCTGACATAATCAGCAACACTGGTCTCTCTCTTTCTCACTTTTCCAAACTACCCTCGTCTTTTGCTCGGGACGGGATGTGTCTGGTGGACGTAGTAGACGAGACAATGACGGTGCCTCTCGAGACATCAACGGCGGAGTTTGAAATTTCGCCAATGCTCTCGAAAAACGTGGTGCCTCGTTGACATTTTTCCAGAAGCATGGGAAAGTGTCTGAACTAGCGATGGTGTTTAGCAGTGCGATATCGATGAAGTTTGTCGCGCAGATAACTTCGGTGAGATTATTCACGGTACAGTCGTTGATTGGATTCGACTAGAACTCCTCCTGTGCTCTCGCGGCACGAGCGGCGGTGTCGATGCCGTTAATGGAGGTGTCAATGACGACGTTCGAGGCAACGGTGCTCGCGATGGCGATGCTTTCCATGACGATGGAGCTCGTTGTGGTGACGGTGCTCGTGGTGGCGTCGCTAGCCATGGCGATGGCGACAGCGTTGGCGGAGTCTGTGGTCGTTCTGGCGATATTCCTGTTTATGATGTTGGTGGCGATGATGTTTGTTGCGAGGATGTTCCCGATAATGATCCATGTAACGACGAGAATAGAACTCGTCATGGCGACGACGCGCGTGGTGGCAATGCACGTGGTGACGATGAAAGTGCCGAGGATGATGTTCGTGGTACATATCTACATGAGTTTGGTTGTTCATGTTCAAGCACAAGCTGTAAAGATATAAAATATCAATAGCCTCTGTCTAAGATTTCAGTCACTCATCACTTAACCCGCAAATGGGTAGTGACCGTAATTGATCAGATTTAACAAATCTCTTACCAAATTGACCATATTCACGGTAATTTTGGTGAATCGACATTTAAAAAAAAACTAAGATGAAAGTGATATTTATTGAACTTGTAAAAGAATTTAATTGAGTGAAAGAGTGTATTTCGCAAAGATAACTGCATGGAATATTATATAGGTTACATAGGTGCTCAGAATGCGCATGACGCGCTTTGCACCTGTTGCTGGGAACTTCTTCACGCAAGTTGCGGCTGCGGTATACCTAGGTGGAAATGACACCGTCCTGACACGAGAAAATAAAACCCTCTGTGCCTGAATTGAGTCCGGATGATTTGAGGAAAGCAAACGTTAACTCCATCGACAAGGACTGATCTTTTACATTTCTGTGGAAGTTCCCGTGCATTTTCTTGTCGTGGAGCTGTTCGAGGAAGTTGT
>JAUMHM010043346.1:0-15422 GCA_032362435.1 Melikaiella ostensackeni
TGCACGAATTTTACTAAAATTTAAGCTTCTAAACGAAGGTAAATCTGTCAAAATCAGTACACAGCAATGTCTCGAAGAATTGATTCGTCGGGTCCAGCAGACCCGTTGTGCCATTTACGTTCGAATGCGGAATTGGGCCAGTTAAGGGTTAAAATAATTCAATTTTCTGTATTCACTTGAAACCAACTTAATGCTCCTTCTTTGAACAAAGCATCTAAATTCTCTAAAATGTTACTATCGCAAATTTTATACCCTTTTTTGAATCAGATTCAACAGTTTAAAAAATAAGTCGGGCTATTTTCTGTATTATCCTCAAATGCAATCGGCTAATTCAAAATGATCTCAAAATTGTGTTCAAATCATGCCAAAAGGGAGCAAGTTCCCTGGGATTTCTTGTAAATTACTTCCTATCCTATCCTCTCTTTCTATCGTGTTGGTCCTTTCTCTATCCGTTCTGTTTCGTGTTTGGGTTTCTAAGTGTCCCATGTAACTCAAACTCTGAATTGTCAGAGCTTATGTTGATTCTAAAGAAACAAGTAGCTATTTTGTCAAAAAAAAGAATTATTACATATGACGCTAAATGAATGTCACTAATGATATTTTGTAACAACTTCATTTCCTGATTATGATGTGGTTGTCAAATCACTGGGCTACCTGGAGTGGCTTATTTGATTTTCTTATAATTGAATGGCTTGGAAATCGTCTTGGAAAATTGAAGGTGAAACGGTAATGTCATCTGAATGGTTCCTGTAAGAATACTCGAAGAATAATGCATGAATCGAAATTTTGTCTCTTGCATTCCAAAAAGAAAAACGAAGACTATGGGGGACTTCTCTTGGAAATAAAATATATCAAAATATTTTTGCATCAACAAAGACTTAGATTATCTAATTCAGAAAAATTTTGATGATTAACTTTGGAGTTGTGCGCCATGTGGACAGTAATGACAAACATATGATAATTGAAAATTTTCTTATTTATTTATTTGTTTAAGAGAATTCTTATAGAAATCACGACAATGGAAATAGCGCCACTGGTCGCTACTGGGCTTTTCTTGATAAGCCGACTGATCGTTAGGGATATACATAAAACTTTCTCAGTTTCTTCCAGCTAGAAATTATTTATTTCATAAAAACTTGTTAAATGCTTCTTCTAATTTATTTCTAACGCTTATTCGGAAAATAAAAGGAAAAAGTTTTGACTTATATTATAATTTCGAAGTTGCAAAAATTGTAAAGTCGGTAAGGTAGGCACATTTCTTCAGGTACATATCATATCTCTGATATTAATTTTATGCAGTCACAGTTTACGTAAAATATGTTCACGTGTTCGAGA
Source organism: Melikaiella ostensackeni (assembly GCA_032362435.1). Classification (NCBI taxonomy): domain Eukaryota; kingdom Metazoa; phylum Arthropoda; class Insecta; order Hymenoptera; family Cynipidae; genus Melikaiella; species Melikaiella ostensackeni. The sequence goes on from JAUMHM010043346.1 coordinate 1,336, forward strand.
ACAATTATTATTAATGAGTACTTGCATCTTATCAATTACAAATTTATTTGAAAATTCGAAGCAGTTTGTAGCAGAAAAATATTAAAACATTATAATAACATAATTTATCAACTCAGATAAAACAACACGTATCATATAAATTTCTGGAACACATAACACATATATGTAATATGGGTGCTGCAGCCGACCTTATGTGGGGATAGGTGATCTGGCAAATCTGCGCCAAATGCATGACCCTACCCTTGAAGCCAACATTTATATCTGCACATCACATAAAAAAATAAAAAAGTTAAGTAAACCATTAAAAGAAAAAATGAATAACTTCTACGAGAAGTGACTATTTTCCTTCACCTGTATGTGAATGTTTGTCTTTGAACTCACCTGCGTATGACGAATTCGGGAAACAGAAGGTTGGTTTCTGTTAAAAACACGTGAAAAATGATGCGCGAAATGCACTTTTGATTTTTCAATGTTAAAGTCTGAACTACAGTTCAAGGGTGGTACCTCACAAAAATCAAACCATTTTTTGTTAAAAAAATTTTGAATGCTCGTCTTTGAACTCTCGTTTCCCTGAAGGCTTATGAAATAAAAGGCCAGTTCCTCTAAAGATACTTGAAAAATAATGCACAAATGGCACTTTTGATTTTTTAATGTTGTAATGTGAACTACAGTTCAAAGATGGTGACTCACGGAAATTAATTAAGTGCGTTGTAACTATTTTTAGTCGAACAAAATGTTAATGCTTGTCTTTAAATTTTCATTTCCCTGAACGTTTCTGAAATAAAAGGTCATTTTCAGTAAAAATACTTAAAAAATAAGGCGGAAATGAGACTTTTGATTTTTTGGTGCTAAAGTCTGAACTACAGATCAAGGGTGGTAACTTACAAATATCAATTACGAGTGTTGTAACTATTTTTTTTTAAACAAAATCTGAATGCTTGCCTTTGAACTCTCATTTCTCTGAAGGCTTCTGAAATGAAAGATCAGTTTCTGTAAAAATACTTGAAAAATAATACGCAAATGGCACTTTTGGTTTTTCGGTGTTAAAGTCTAAACTGCAGCTCAAGGGTGATAATTCACGAAAATTAATTACGAATGTTGTATCATTTCAATCATTTTACGTTTTTGTTTCACGCAAGGTGCATAAATTATTTCTCACGCGGATTGTACAAAGAAAATATTTTGCTATTTTCTGAATTTTCCCGGAGCGAAGCAGATTAGCCGTTTAACGTTTCTAGAACCAGATGCAAGGCTGTTATAAAAATTCTCAAGTTTCAAAAGTAGAAGACTGCCTTTTTCGTTCCAGCTTCTCTTCTCTAAGAGGTCAAACATTTTACCGACAGAATATTACCGATTTTCGGTCATGAGTTTACACTTATATTTTCTAGAGGGCAATTGACTGTATTTTCTTTTTTGTTATAGATGTCGCTTCAGTCATTCATATGCCCAGCGAAAACTACCGTTTCGCCTCAAGGTTCCACCTCCTTGAGCGGTGCACCTACTATTTGTCGTTTTCATCTTATTATTGATTTTCTCGCTTTTTTCCTGTCCATTTATTTTCTGACGAAATCTTCCTCGTCCTAGTCTAGTTATACTTAATATTACTACTATAATTTATACTATACTATAATCTTGTTCTAATCTCTCTCTCTACCTCTACTCTTTCTTTCTCTATTCTTTCCTTCTCCTTTCGAGTTATTTTCTATTGTTCTCAATTTCTCTGTTTAGTCTGTTTGTTTGTAAATCCTGACCTTCTAATCTATAGCTTTGTTCTTCCTTTACACGCCAATTTGGGTTGGGTGAGAGCAAGCCAGTTGCTTGTATGTGTGATGAACGGTCTTGTTGGTGTGTGTTTGGCGTGCCGTCCGCCGTATAATCTATGTGTGTGTTTGTGTTGGTACTCCTACAGTATTTTTATATATTGTTTTTATCGCTGAGTGTGACTGTACCTTATCCCATTTTAATTCTTCGTTTCGCACTGTTACGGATTCTAAGCTACCGCTAGCTACTTCTGTACTGTTTTCATCTTGAGTCTCTCGATTTTCCCTATCCTTATTTTCGTATATATCTTCATTTCCAGCATTCTCTACTTCCATTTCCGACACTTGCCTACCTTCCGTGTTTTTCTTCTTCTTCAATCGTTTCTAATTAACTTGACATTTTACGACTATGAATTTTCAATTCTTCCCTATCGTAAATTCATTAAACAAATTTTTTCATATGCTTTTGTATTGAATAATTTTTACGGTCTTGCTCACGGGCTCCTGTGATAATTACTGGCATGTGAAAACCAACCACGTTCATACGCGTGAGCGTTCCGGTTCTTACCAATATTGAGGACGCCGCTTTGCGCGTACAAATTTTCAGGGTTAGAAAACGTGGATGGCGTGATTCACTCTTTCAAGCATTCGCTTCTCACTTCTACTTTAGAAGGGGAAAGTGGTCACGTCAGCGTTTCCCTCGCGTCCCTGATAGTGATCTAGTGATGCTACCTATATCTGTGAAGGAGATGCAGCGTCGAGATAATTTTTCGCGCCTAATTCATTGAACATCCATATTACATATTATATTAAATATTATTAAAAATTTCCATTTTCAATATGAATATCAATTTTATAAATCAAATCTACCACTAGTTATCGATTTTATGGTTTACATTCAATTGAATAAATTTTTTCTTGCCTTGACTTCTGTTGTCAACTTTTTTGAGGGATGTTGTCATTCGGGAATTCTAGGGTTTTTAGTTTGGGCGCCAAGTTTGTGAGAGATCTCGTCAGCTGAAAGGATGGGTTAGAAAATTGGTTCGTCGAGGGATGAGTGTAGTCAGGAACGGGACATTTGTGCATTTGAATTAGGTTTATTAACCACTTACAGTACTGATTAGGGCTCGACGAGCCAACTCTCAAAAACCCAAACCAGGCGCCAGAGCCAAGAATGGAAAGCTGTTCAGTCGAACCCGGGGGCGAGGCCCGGATCCCGCGATGAGTCTTGTAGTCTTCGAAACCGGAGCAGCTTCCTCAAGGATGAGGTTGGAGTGGCACACACACACGCGTATTCAAAGTAGTAAGGCGATTGGGTAAGCGGGCTTGCCGGTAGGCCACACGAGAATCAACTGATGGAAGTGGCTGGTTTCTAGAAGTCGTCGGTGAGGCCCTCTCCACCCCACTTCTGGAATCCTGGCCCGCAGAGCTGTATTATGCCGGTGTTTCTTATAACTTTGTTATAATGTCAATACCGGTACTTCCAGCTCTTTCCAACATTCCGACTTCTACTGCAGAATGTGTTGACGCTTTCGTGTTTCACTTGACGAGTGGAAGTCCTCTGTTAGCCGTTAGACGGCGCCACTTTCGTCCTGTACAACAAAAACGTTGACTACTAGATCAAGAAAGCCAGCGCTCTGCACGCGACATAGCTATTCCATTTCTCTTCTATATATGATTCTTGATATTAAAATAAAAAGAGAGCTGAATTATGCCCTACATCTCTTCTTTTGCAACCCAAACTATCCTTTGTTTGTCAATGTTAATATTTTTCCATTTGTTTGTCAATGTAGTCCCTCTTTGCGACAGGATATGCTCTTATTCTAGGTCAACCTACATTGGCGAAAGTTTTGGATAGGAATTCTTCTGAACCAATCCGAACTATTCTGAATCATTCCGGAATCTGTATCCGAACCAATCCGAAGAAATTTCCCAATTCTTCACAATCCTTTTCGAACCATGTGTCATCTTTAAATTCAATCCGAATGAAACCGAGGCTCATTCTGACATTTTTCAATCCAAATGAATCCGAGGCTCATCCGGAAAGACTTTTCAGTCCTTTTGAGCTCGCAGGCCCTCTTGAAATTCAATATGAATGAATCCGATACCAGTCAATCTGACGTTCAATCTTAATTGATCCGAGACTCATCCCGAGCAAGTTTCAATCTTTTTCAATCAGTAAACAACAACAACTTCAATCCGAATCAATCCAAAACCGCCTTTCAATCCTCAACTGTCCATGCTGAAACCTTACTCTATTCTTACTCTTCCAACTAAGAGATAATAAGTGCTATACATGGACTATGGATATTATAATTATATTTCACAATATTTAGTAATTATTTAACATGCATGTATCGATTAGTGCTCTTTCATAGATACAAAGCTACAGAATTTGATTGTTTGGCAAAGTTAATTTGCTCTGGTCAGGAGAGTGGCCTCGAGTATGCATGTTAACACTAATCCTGGGAGAGCTTTAAGCCTGAAACGAGAGATCTTGTAAGTTTCCACGGGAAGTAATAAATATATTGCAAATCTCTTGCGATTTAAGATCGGATATCGTAATTTCAAAACTTTTTGATAAACATTAGTCGAAATGGCACTACGTCATCACTCATATTTTCAAGTACCATGTTCCACCACTTTCTAGCCATGCTTCTAAACATGATTGAATCACAAAATGGATATCGTGTCTCCTAACGTCTATGGCTCTCATGTATCATAGAACGCTTCAGACATCACGAGAAAATGTAGGAACAGAATAGTTTTTCAGCAACGGAAATTTCACATTTGTCGATCCTATATTTCGATCTATACGCGGTTCCAAGGTGAATTGTTGATCTTCCAGATCATGTAATCGTTTTCGGTTCTGCATGTTGGTAAGCTTACTTGGTAGCTCACTTGGCGATCCATTTTTTCGGTAAATGTTACCGCAAATGAGTCTGCTCTATGATCCAATTCTGTTTGAGCCTTCACACTCTTTTCTCTATTTTTACAAACTTTTTCGACTATTTTACTTCGATTTAAAATTTTTTCATTGACTACCTGTACCTTTTGAATGCTATTTAACAGTTCATCTAATCCCTCCTCATATGAGTCAGATTCGCTATTTTATTCGCTATTCCTTGATTCCAGCCTATTCGCATTATCGGCAGTCGTGTCATCTATATCAATTGCAGGATCAGTCGTATTATCTTCAAATACCAACCCGGCAGGAACATGAAGGTTAGAATTCGTAAACACATAAATGACTGTAAAACTGATTCCTTATTTCTAATTGACTCACTCTCTCTGCTAAAAGTTTCATTTTCTTTTTTCTTGCCCCTCATTCTCCCTCTGCGTGTTCTCTATGATTTCCAAATTACCCCAAACCTTTTCTCTCTCCCTTTTTTATAATTCATCCCAAGCTACCTATTTCTGTCTCACTTCTCGTACTTCCTCCTTTACCTCACGTCCTCGCTGCTTTATATCATTCAGTCCTCACCAAGTGTCCTCTTTAAATCCTTCTATAAGAGGTTCCAATTTATTAAGCATATTTCCATCCCACTATCTCTTTCCAGCCTTCTTCTTTTTGGTTAAAATATTAATTATAATTTCAAAAATATAATTTTCAGTTGAACTTGATGGTCAATTTTGATACCCGATATGGCTACACTCTAACGATATAACATAAAATATATATAAAGAATAAATATTGAATTACACCACAAAGTTTTAAGCTCTTTTTTCTGAATGAGTTATTATTTGGTTGATTGCAACTTCTCTTAGTGTCATATTTTGTTTTGTTTTAGACAATTCCGCGACTTTTTACAATTACACAAAATTAAATTTTGCCTAAACATACAACATTTTTTACCACGGAACTGAGAAATTTTATAGTAAACTGCGTCAATTTGTTGAATGAACAATTTTTCCAATCATAGTGTGATGTTTTGTTTCTTGAATGTCTTACAACATTCTAAAACTTGATAGAATGACAAGTAATGTAATTTCTCCTTAACATTTATAATTTCTCATAAGGATGAAACGTAGAATTCCTTCTCAAGAAAAAGAACAGAAAGAAATTGTTTTTACGATGGTTGTATTTAGAGTTTTGATATGTAAACATCTTAGACCTCGATATGGGGAGACGCGCCTGAGTCGAGGGGAACCATGGCTCGAAAGTGTAATTCAAGGTGTTTCCACAGCGTCCATGCACCATCAACGTCATGCGTGCTGTTTTGACGCTATATCGCTTTATAAAGTCCTATTGTGGAAAGTCCTTCAAAGCTCTGACCCAGGCGTTGTGTCGCGTGTCTTGCTTTCCTTCACCCACTCAAAGGAGCTTCTCAGTTATTCTTTCTACTTCGTACAGTATTCGTCTACATATTGATATGTGGATGGAAAATTGATTATTTATATTTTATATATTTTTTTATATTTTATATTTTGAATAATTTTTTTGACTTCGTACAGTTTTCTTCTATATATTGATATGTGTATGGAAAAGTCAAAATTATTTTTTTGACTTCTGCTTTATGTAAGATTTCAATTTTAGTTAAAGTTTACCGGAGATGTTCACACATGAAACTGTCTTGGGTCGTAGTTTAGGACGCACGTGATGTTTTTTTGTCATTTTAGAGCCTTATTCATATTTTTGAACCGATTTTGTTAATTGTTCTAATATTCGTACTGTCTGCATCGTATTGCCCTGATAGCGGAGCCAACCTTTAGCCAGTACCGGGCGAATTGCCGATTATGGGTACTAATGAGCAGTACTGTAAGACTACTGCACCGGTAGCAAACTCCGGCGAAGTACAGAAAATTCTGATTTGAAAAAAAAAACAAGATTTTTTCGACCCACTCACTACAGTGTATTAGAGTAGAAATAAGTCCTGTTTAAAGTTTCAATTACATACTTCTGTTGAAAATTATGTAACTGAATTGAAATTATATAATATTGCAAATGATATAACTAGCACTGGTATCGTTTGGTTATTAAACCAAACAAAATCAGCGCTAATTATATGATTTCCAATTTCATTTGTTTAATTTATGTGTCCTCTTACAGAAGCTATACATCATTTATATTACGCCGTCTTACATTTTTCAATAAATTTCACTTACATTTGAACTAAAGAGTCTAAATCAGGTTCACTAAAAAGAAATCTGACCGCCGAAAGTTGTTCTTACATTAACATTTCGAGAAAATAAGGGTCAAAACCTCTAAAAATCATATTTTCAGTCATTTTACACTTGCACTTGCACCGCTAGAAACTTTTTAAAGGTATTCAAATAAAGTCTGATCTTTATACGCTAATGGTGCTATATCAGTGATTAAAAACTATAAGTAATTCCTAAGAACTGTCACAAGTAGAAACATTATTATTTTGAACTCTTTCTAGATTCCCAGGGGGAAAGAAGCGGATATTGGCCAGAGCTCGCGACCGCCGTAGTATCATGACAGTTGTAATGGAGAAGAGATACCAGTACTGTCAGTTAGTGCTGTGAAAACCATCGGAATAGTACTAGTTTATAACTGGGCCAGTACTGACTGTCACTTTTGGCAAAGAAATGATACAGTCCCGATATGCATTACTGGTGAGGTATCGACAAAAGTGTTCAGCTGACGGTTGGCGTTATACTGCTATACTACTGGTACAGGAATGATAGGCATTATATGGGTTAAATACTGACATTAGAGTTTGGCCAACGATCAGTTTAGTTTAGCTTAGAGTTTATGAAAGCCATGGGACAAGTCTCCTGAAGGCAAGAAGGTATTCAAATGAACGGCTATATAAATTTGTGTTTCATAATTTCATTGTGTTTTCATAGCAAAAGCGGATACTGGAGGTTACTACAAGATTAGTAACATTAGCAAGGTAACACCGTTAGCACCATTAGTACTTGTTAGTAGGAAGTGAAAAACAATTAGGTAACGGGGAAATACAAAAAGGGTTGAAAACTTTCGTACAGAGTAGTGTCTCGGACCGTGCCATGAGCAGTACTGACTGTCCCCCTGCACCACCCAGGTACTCGATTCCTCAGAGGGGGCGAAGGGACAGAATTACCAGGGCCGTACGCGATCTGAGATCACACGCGACCACGAAAAATAAATTGAATTAAAACTGTGCAGAAAAATCTCCAACACTATGCTAAAGCTTAATCTAAGACATGAGAATTGAGTGTGATTCGGTATTTCAAATTAGAGTGCAATTCTATAAATTAAATTAAATATAAGTTTGAAATACGTATTGGAGACCGGGTGTAGTTGGCAAGCTTTTTACTTCTCGATTTAAAAAATTTTAGTAATTAGATATATCTCAATGATGAAAGTGGGTAATTAAAAATTATACCTTTGGCTACTATTTTGAAGAATTTGAAAGCCGAAGAATTATTTTTATAGTCATAAACCATAACTAGACAAGTCGCGGGTAAGTGGACAAGCTGCCCCCGGTCCACGACAAGCTGGCCAAATCAGGGAAACTTTTTTTACAGAAAAAAATCATTCTGTTTTCCTGGAAAAACTTTATTGTTGAACTGAGATTCTTCGGCCGTTTTGTTCACAAAAGATTTTTCTAAAATAACGCTTTCAATTGCATTCTTCATTGTATTCTCAGGAATGTCGCCCCTCGTAGTTTTCCTCTTACAATTTCTTATTTTTCCAACATCATAAGCTGAAAAAATGTTGAAAAGTAAGGAATATCCACAAAAAAGCACAAATAAACATAGAGCTATAATGAGTGCGAATCTGATTACTTGGCCAACTTTCCCTCACACTGTTTGGCCGAGTAGCCCCGACCGCACATTTCAGCCAATTAAAATAACATGAGGGTGAACTTAGGGCTACGCGTGGAGACATTTCAGCTGATAGTATGTAGAATTCATAAAAAAATTTGTTTGTAAATTAAAGCATCAGCAAATAGTCACACAGATGGCGTTATTACATTGAAGCCGTGCCCTTAAAGATCGAGTTGGCCAGCGTACCTTCATAATTTCTTATTTCAGTTGGCCAACTAGCCCCGGTCTTCTCTATAGCCGCGACATTTGGAATGCTTTGATCTTGAAGTAGAGATTGCTCAGTTAAGAGGTGCCGAAAAAGATTGATTTGAAAATTTGTCACATTCTCTGTAATAATAATGTTTTCAGGATCAGAATGTCAGAATAAAGATGAAGATATAGGAAAGGGGTTATTGTACATGGTAATTCTGGAAGGAATAATGTAAAATAAATTTTCATCTCTCCTTGTAGTTCGAAGCCTTGCATCATTTGTGAAGATTTATCTCCCTGAGGTAGAAAGGATTACCCGTTGTGAGAATACTATATAAATATGCTGCCGTAACGTACTTGCGCCTAGTTTTGACTCTTAGTCAGCCAAGACAGTTCGAATACGATGAGATGGAGAAATATCTAGGGTCGCTGTCAAATGATTGAATTGCCTTATGTATATCAAATGGTATCACCTCAGAAAAAATGAACAATGCAGTATTATTTTCCACGATAAAAGATTCAGAAAAAGAAGATTGATTATAATTATGAGAAACGTCTAATACTGAAGTGAAATAGGAATCGAATTCGTCAGCAGAGGTTCATGTGAATATTGAGGTATTGTGGATTTTAATTTGTACCGAGTATCTCAATGAGCAAAACTGTGACATCAAACAGTGGAAATCATTATGCATAGCTGCATTGTAGAGCCTCTCTATCACCTTATTCTAAGTCTGAATACGGGAGTAACCTATGATACTTGAAAAATTAATATTATGCACATTTAGGTTACGAAAGTCACTATAGTGGAACAGTCTAGATTTCTGTTTAGGCAACTTATATTGGTACTCAATCTGCATGAGGCCATGGTGAGATAATAAAGGTACTTCTCTTTGACTATGATCTATAACCATATCATCATCATTTTCTGCGCAAAGATCTAATCCGATGTGAGAGGTGGTGGTATGGTGTTTGGAAGAAAAAGGAATTAATGATAAGTTATATAAATAAGAAAATTGTCTTATTGGATCCGAATAATAAGATGGTTTACAAAGGTCTGCAATAAAATCCCCCAGAATCATGATATTAGTAAATAGCGGAGAATGAAGAGTAAATGCTACTTCGAAATCAGTAATAGTTCTCGCATTCGGGGGGCCATACACATCGCGACACATGATCTAAGAAGCATTAGGTGCAATAATCTCTAAAATCATTAATTCAGGTCGTGGAGAAATAACAAGATCCGGGTCAGTTTCTGACGAGCTTTGGAGAATGCGTCCAATTAAGGTTTAGCGTACGTACATAACGACACCTCCACCAAAAGAAGATAAAAAACCAGGAATTTCCACTACAAAGTCGTTGATACATTTATTCAGCCAGGTTTTAGGAACCGTAATTATTTTGTAGTGATTATCTTATAGGAAGAAACAAAATTAATTGATGTGCACTTTGAGGTATTGGCCATTCACATGACAGATGGTGAAAAATTTGCCTAAATAAGAATCAATGTTAGTAGTCACAACAGAATTACTTGAGCCTGATGATATAGATCTGAATTTCCGTTGAATTGATACACTCGTAACACTTTTCTCAACTATTGGCTTAAGTGTCTCTAATTCAGGCCTGAACGAATGTTTAAATGGTGACACGACGTTGGGAAGCCTTATATAGATAGCCATGTTTCGAATCCATACATTTTTAGCTGGTACATTAGAATTATTAAGCCAAGCATTAGTTCCTTTGTGAATAAAGTATGTCTCGGTTGAATGATTGTAGTTGAGGTACATTATATAATCCCCAAAATTCGTGTCAATCGCAATTGCTTCGATAACTTCAATAGATATCTTGTCTGAGAAGATCTGGTCGCGTACTGCTCTGCTCACAATTCGAACAAGCGCTGATCTAGGCTCCAGAAGCCTTCAATCGAGTGTGCAGTTAATCTTGAGCTTCTGTTAGAAGAAATAAGAGGTTGGTAGTCTGCTCATTCATAAAGTCGATTTTTTTTGTGAGCGAGAAGCAATTTTACTACGCAGCTGTCCACCCTGCATTCTCCTAATTTGTCATTGATAGATCCAAACATGTTGATGATAGCATCAAGTAACCAAAGGTGACATAATTCACACTAATAATGCTTTTTTAAGCCCTCAAATTCCTGTGCATATTTGGAGCACAGAGTTTCGTCTATGTTTACCTTAAATAATTCCATTTTCATGGGCTTTGAAAAGCGGTTGATTTGCCCCTTTCAGTATGCAATCAAGCCAATATGGCTGCAGGACAATAAGCCATTTATTGTGAATAAAGGTAAGCCCCTTACAATATGATACCGGGAGACAGAGCTGCAGGGATGTTTCCCTCACTAAGGGAGACTGAATCTGTATTTGAATCAAGTTATTTCAGTTATTTTAGTTAGTAATCGACACAAGTTACAAACTAACCACATGTAATTTGTATTTTCTGCCAAATGCGTAATGTCCAATTAGTAATGCGCAGTACACTAACATGGTACGTGCAGGTGCGCAGTAAACTTTCACCATATGTAGGGCAACACGAGGCAGTTCTGTGACATATGAGAGTGCGCAGAAAGGTTCCAAAGTACACAGGTCTGCGCAGTAGTGTTATACAGTGTGTAGCGCTGTGTAGCAGAGTTCTGCTGTACATAGGGTTGCGCAGGACAGTTCTATGATACGTGAGACTGTGCAGTAAAGTTATATGATACATGAGGATACACAGTAGGCTTATCTGGAAAGAGAAGGAGCTCAATGAAAAAAATTATACATCCATGAGCTCACATTTTGAACTCACAAAAAGTGACCATCAAGCGATCAGTTGATCGCGTTTACAGATTGTATTATAGATTAGACCAAATCGAAGCAATAGGTTACCATAAATTTCCATAAATCACCATATATTACTGAAAATATTCAGAAATTTTCGCATACTTCAAATTTTCGTAAATTGCAATAAATTACCATAAAATCCTTCAATTTCTGGAAGTTTCAAAAAGGACCCCGTACTTAATTCATTGGGAATGGCTTTTCGTGAAATTAGCTTAAATTTTGCCATTTGGCACATCTTTTCATCCTTAACAAAATATATTAACGCCAAAACCTAAACCTATAAACCGTCTTGACACTACAGAGCATCAAAAGTTGATAGTAAACCGTTCAAGTACACACACACATGCATAAGGAACATATACATGATGCATGTGACTGCGTATTTGTACATGAGTGTGCAAAAGTGAGAGTGGGGGGCGGTGCAAGCCTGAGTGACTGAGTGATTGAGTGACTGAGTTACAGAGAGAAAGAGAGAGCAAATGATTAAGTAAGTCATGTAAATAGTGAAAATAATGGAGTGAGTGAGTCAGTAAGTGAGTTATTGACTAAGGTAGTGATTAAGTAATTTATTGAGTGAATCAGTCAATGAGGTGATGGGTTTATTAATTGATTCAGTAAATGAGTGAGTGAGTAAGTGAGTAAATGAATGAGTGAGTAAGTGAGTGAGTGAGTGATTGAGGGAGTAAGTGAGTGAGCCAATGAGTGAGTGAGTGATTGCATGATTTAGTGATTGAGTTGTGACGCTACTTTTTCCAATCAATAAATTAATAAAATTTGGTGGTCTCTCTTTAAATAGCGCACACTGGACCCTAATCGAAAGAAATTAAGCTAAATAGAATAGGCATTCTAAACGATTAACACAACTTAGATTTTTGGGCGCCAGTCCTTTCTTGAGACAAAGGTAAATTGATTTAACCAAAGTAAGTGAGACAAAGATAAAGATACTAGGAATCTACATTCCAAAAAGGCAGCGGGAACCTCACTGAACGTCACACGTTTCAGGACAAAAGATAAAGGGAACCTCACAAACTTGAGTCAAAAAGAGGTCTACCTTAATTTAAAACATGCGATAATCCAAAAAAAGGTAAAGGCAAAAAACGATAAAATATCCCCAGATAAGATAACTCAAGGTAAAAATGAATAAAAGTTATAATAACGATACCAGAAAAATAGTAAAAGATAATGAAAAAGGTACTAAGATGCTAGAATAAGCAAAAGGTAAGCCGAAATTGAAAAGATGAAATTAGTGTCGAGAAAACTGCTAGCTCAGCCATAAACCTAAATAATGGTAGAGGGGGTGGGTTGCGCAATTACAAAGCTCAAGTTTTAGTAAAAAAAAATAATTAACAACAATTTATTCAGAATTTGACAGAAACTTAACACATCCCGAGGGTTCGACGAGAAAACAATAAAACCATATAAAATGCACAAGTAAGCGAAACATAGATATAAAGGTTACTGTAACGATACATGAATAACAGTGAGATACTATTCGCAAAGTAGGTAGAAAATCCGGGAGGGGTCGCGATTAAATAATCTCGAGGGGTCGATCATAGAAAGTTTACAATGAAATAAAATTAACGATACAGAAATTTAGAATGTATGATACTATATTATACAATACAAATATGACGGTACCGTAAAATATGCAAGATATTATGAATAATATGACGGGTGAAAAGGGTTTTCGGGAGTACAAAGGGAGTTCTCTAAAATAAATACAAAACGGGTTCTCAAAATAAATACATAATCGGGTTCTTAAAATAAATTTAAAAGGGACTTTCCAAAGAGTTTATACAAAAAAAGGGGGTTATCAAAAAGACATAAATGGGGTGCTCGAAATAAATATATGAGGAAAAGGGAATTCTGAAAATAAAAGAGCAGGGAGGGAAATTGTCGAAACAAATATCAAGAAAAAGAGTCGAAACGCAACAAAATGGGACATAATAATTTTAAATATTGGAGAATGGGACGCAAGGGAGTCGAAATGCGGTACAATAGGGCATTATATTCTTGGAGGTTATAACGTGGGACACTACAATTTGAATATTAGGGGAAGGGATACAGGAAAGTCGAAATACGATAAAAAGGGACATTAAACTTTCAAATGTTGGGGAAAGGGGACGCAAGGGAGTCGAAATGCGATAAAAGGGACATTACAATATAAATATCAGAGAAGGGGACACGAGAAAGTCAAAATACGATAAAAAGGGACATTAAATTTCCAAATGTTGGGGGAGGGGACGCAAGGGTGTCGAAATGCGATAAAAGGGACATTACAATATAAATATCACGAAAGGGGACACGAGAAAGTCAAAATACGAAAAAAAGGGGACATTAGATTTCCAAATGTTGAGGGAGGGGAAGGGAAAGAGGAAATGCAAGGGAGTCGAAATGCGATACAAAGGGACATTATGGTTTTAAATATTGGGGGACGGGACGCAAAGGGGTCGACAGGTTACAAAATGGGACCCAAGAAACATTACAAAGTAGAACACACCAGAAACATATTTACATAATATAT